>APFE031484425.1:0-13518 GCA_000404065.3 Pinus taeda | reverse complement strand
TAAATAGATATAAATCCATTAAGGCACGATCACAATTTCCTTAAAGATTAAAGCAAAAAGAATAAAAGGGTTATTGTTGCTTTATTAGAAGTAGAACCTGGTGATGCAAGATAAGATAATTAAATACATGAAAAGAATGATGAGAGTAAGTTTATTTACCACCACAGGGATATAGAACCTGAACATGGATGTGGAGGAGAAAAGCAATTTGGGCAACATTGCATGATGAAAACGCACCAAGCGCACTCAGAAAATTGATCCAAAGGAAGGATGGGCGAAAATTTGGAGTGATTTTGACCTGATAATGGTGCAAGTGCTAATTCCAAGTACGATTCTAGTGAGCTCCAAATATCTTTAGATTTTGCATGAAAAAGGGGTATGGAATACAGAGGGCAACGGTTAGTGTTTTGAGCAGAGGAATAAGTAGAAACCCATGTGAGGAAAAGGTGTTCGCTGAGGAAATTCAAGAACAGATAGCGCAGATTTGACAATATCACTAGAAGACCATAAAACTCATGAATACACATGCACTCAAGCCTCACAATATTATTTCCTGCCCATACTTCTCTGAAAATTCATAAATTTTAACCACGATTTCTTCAAATTTTGATGCAGCGGCCACGGTGCTATGAAAACCTCGTTACATTTGACACTTGACTCGAAAATGAGAGATAAATTGACCTATTTAGTATAAAATAAGAGAATAGTATACCGACACCAGTGCGTTCCGCCTCTATGGAAGAAGTAGAAGCGCAATCCAAGAATAAAGTGTCCAGTGAGCCTCAGCAACTCGCAGATTTAGATGGCCTCTTTGTTTGGCTTTCCCACATTTGCCCCTTCACCCAGTTTTCTAAAACGCAGTTGGAGACCTGTTCTTCATAGATTTCATGAGGAATTGGTGCGATATTTTCCATATTTTGCTAACAAAACCCACATTTTTCTCACAGATTGATTGATTTTTGAGGATTTTGCTCCCCTACTAATGTTATTGGCTTCTAAATATATCACTCAATCGAATCAAATCTTTGCATGAAGGTTGGACTAGGCAATCTAGATCTGATTTTTCTTTAAGTACATTCTTCAGCTTCAATTTGAAGTCCTCCAAGTCATTTTTTCTCTCTTTTAAATTCAGCATTATCCTGCTCTTCAGCTCTGTAATCTTCAGTTGTTCCAACAAGTTCCCTATGAGCATTAGGTGTCGCGAAAATTGACAAAAGTTCCTCTTATGCATCTGCGCATTACTGACCTCTTTGATGATCAGAGCTATCAGGCTCACGACATTCAGTCCTGTCAGCTGCGTGGTGTTTGCTAGATCCTCCACATTCTCTCAATGCAGTTCCATTCTCATGATGATGAGACCCTTTCAGACTTCAGGTCTTTTCTACTTATCCTCTTTTGGATCTTAACCGAGCATTAACCACCAAAGATTATGCCTAGTCCGACCTTTCCGTCAAATCTAGCCATTGTCAAAACTGAAGCAACACTGCGGTGATGTTTACTAACCTATGTTTGCATGAACCAGTTAATTTGCTGACAAATAGTCTAAGCAAGAAGGGCTACATAGTCTTGATGGGCACCATTATAGGGATCATAGGAGCTCGGTAACGTTGTGTTCAGTGCAGCATTGATGATATGTGCCGTGAAAATCCAGGCACGGTTTTTTTCCAAGCCGACGCATACACCTCTACTTGTGCGCGTTTTTTTATTATTAATTTTTTTTTGTGTATATTAAAGCTTAAAATTTAAACATTTATTTATTTTGTATCTATTTTTTTATTTATATTTTTTTTTTGCAATATTAAAATTGTTTTATGTATTGTGTAGAAATAATAGTATATATATATTATTTTAATTTTAAAAATAAATAAAAACCCTATATTATTTTATTTGTTTTTTGTTTTTTTAATTTAGTATAGTTTTACAAGGAAAATTATTTTATTATTTATTTGTTTTTTATTAGGAAAAAAATTTATAGAAAAATTGAAATTTATTTTTTTTTTTTTAACTAAATTAAACCAAAACAATTTTAATTTATATGTTAAAATCAAAATCTTTAAAGAATTGAATTTTCTTAATTTTTTTAATTTTTATACTTGTATTAAATCAATTTTTTTAAAAAGAATTTAAATTTTATTCTAACCTTAAAACAGTCTAGAAAATTTATTGATTTAGGATGAAGAATTCTTTTTTTTAGTAAATGGAGACACGTATATTGCAAACCCTAAAAACGTTTATAGATGACATCCTAGTTTTTGATCCTCGAGATCATCCAAAGATGCAGTAGGAGAGCATGCTTATTCGAAATATAAAATGTCATCCTACCTACTCTATGCTAATTGAAAATTTCAAACCATTATGTGTAATTGAAATTTCCAATGTAACCATTCATGCAATAGTAATAAAAATGTATTCATTTTCAATTTTGCAATTTTAAAATGAAAATATACAAGGATGATCGAATCTAGTTTTTGTGAGTGTGATTCAATGAAATAAAAACGAAATTGATCTAACCTCGTACTTGTTTGAAAACATAGAAGCCACTTTTCGATAAGGCTTTCATAGGCATGACTTCCACTCTGATTCAAATCATGTTGTGACTTCTCTTTGTTCTCCTCAATCTCTTGTTCAAATAATTGTTCATCATTAGATATATAGAATTCTTCTAATGTTAATTCATCGTTTTCTTTTGGAGGAGTAGTTAAGCTTTTGGTTGCTGTCAAGATCTCTTCTTCGCAAGAAGAGGAGATCCTGATACTTTCTAGGATCTTAGTGAGTTGTCACAAACTTATACTCATCATTCTTCCATATATACATATGGATTTTTATTGCGTTTTTGTTTCTTTTTAGTGAATGGGGGTTTTTGATTTGTCTTCTATATCTATGTTTTCTATATGAGAATAAACTTAAATGAAGATCCCTAAATGCAATTAACCCTAAATAAAAATGATTCCTAAACAATCCTCCTAACTAGCTTACATCTAAATTTGCTTCCCCGGGAACAACACCAAAATGTTGGGTGATTTAATAGTACCCTAAATCCCTTTCATTTAATTTGTCAACCTGGGGGTTTCGTAAACTTAGAAGCAAACCAAAATATATGGGACCTCAGATGAAACAGGTGTAGGAAGTTTGTTTAGAATGGAAATGCATATTACAAACGTTTGATCAATGGAATTAGTTTACTTTAGAAGATAGAGAAGAGTCTCTTGTTCAAAAGTCATGATTGTCCTTATACAATATTTCTATAATAACATTTCCAAACACCTGAGAAAGTAGGAAAGAAAGCATATAAATGAAAGTGAGTAAATATTGTTTTCAGTTCAGTTCTTATCTCATGGAGAAGATTCTCCTAACTTAGGAGGAACTGGTTGTTCTTCTCACATAAAAACTAGCTACTGAAAGGAAATCAATCTTCACATAAATGTAATCTAGGAAAGCATATAAGAAAGTAAATCTTGTTTAAGTTCAGTCCATCTCATGGAGAAGAGGCCCCTAACTTAGGAGTTCTTGGTTGTCCTTCTCACATAAAAACTAGCTACTGAAAGGAGATCAATATTCACACAACAAAACATGGCCATAACATGAATTCATTCTGAAATTATCTACAACAAACAAATAAGATGAACATCAGAATTAAAACCAATATATTCACAACTATGAACATTAATATACAAAAAGGTGTACATATCTTGGTATGGGGATCCTTCCATTCCTCAATGAGCACACATGAACAACTATCATACCTTAAGAATCAAACAACACTCATAACTCATGATTTAGAGAAAATGGTATTATTCATGTTGAATGAACAATCATAAATATGATGCTATTGAATAACTGATAACTGTTCTTTTTCCTTTGAAGGATGCTTCTCTTATTTATACATGAATTATGAATATCTACTCAATAAATTTAGACTGCTTAAATATCTACTAGATCAATAATTGTCTCAACTTATCCCTAAATACTAGATAAAAATCCCATGACACATCAATATCTCCATGATCTTTCTTGATTCAGGTGGATGTTGGTGGCCACCCACCTATCCCACTTGGACCCCACAACTGTCTCTTTTAGTTTTTCAGTTCCCTTAATTGTAGCACAATTTACTATTTTTTGCAGTTTTTCGTGTCCTGAATTTTCGGAGAAGTTTTGAGGCCCTAAAGGACGTTTCTTAGGAAATATGAGAGCAGCATGGGTTGTAGACGGATGTTTCTCTTCCCAAAGTTATAGTCATCGGATAGATTTTTCTAACAAGCTATTGTACGAGTCAAATGGAGATCGGATGCCAAAGTTATGACCCAGGGAACTTGATGTACCAATTTACCCAATCGGGGCCCGCAATTTGGTGTTTCATCTTCTAGGGTTAGGTTTCTGGATGTTTAGGGTTTTCCATTGTTTCTCAACAATAAATAGCCCTTCGAGCCTCATTGTAACATAGTTCAGGGCATGTAGCCGCTACATCTCTTCTCAGAGATAAGCTACCATCGCCCTAGCGAGTTTGTTTCCATTTCTGTTAGCAAACATATTTCAGTATTTTACATTAATGAAATGAAGTATTATTTCCGTTGCATCTTTATGTATATGTTTATCTATGTATTTTTTTGCATTCCTGTTTAAATCTGGATTAGTGGTATCAGAGCAGCTTTCATTTTTCTCTTTTTTTCTTTGCATGTCCCCAACGAAGTCAAGATATAAGGAGTTAGGGCTTGAACTAGTCAAACCTTTGCAAGGCCAGCACCACAAACCCCGATGGCCTCCCATGGCAGATGAGAAGAAGGACGAGGGGGTAAAGGAATGCGATGATGGATAGCTTTGCACAAATCCTTCAGCAGCTACCCAAAGGCGATGCATCAACTTCCAACAGCTACTCTCGAAATGCCAAACCATTTAAGGTAAAAGTTAATTTTGAAATCCACGTCCTCGAGGGTCAAATAGATGTAGATGCCGTAGATAAATGGATAAATCTGCTAGATGGGTATTTTTATGTTGATGAATTTTCGAGTCAGGAAAATATTGTTTTCGCTCTTCTCAAAGCAGCCACCCATGTCAAGGACTGGTGGGCAACCTATTGCGAGCAGAAGAATGAAAGTACGAGCTCACTATTTTTAGCTGCACCCACTTGGGATTCATTCTGAGATGCCATCAAGGAGAAGTACTACCCTATCAAATGTTGTGAGGACAAATACATCAAATGGACCACACTGCGGCAAGGAAGGGACCAAGATGTGCCAGAGTTCACAAACGTTTTTCATACCTTTTGCACACAATTGTGTATCAAGCACTCTAAGCTACATTCAGTACTAAAATAACATGGCTACCTACACAGATACATCCAGAAAGATATGGAGTTCCTAAACATCTCCTCGCTTGGCACGACATATTGATACGCTATCAAAATCGAGCAAAATTTCAAACAGAAGAAACGAGACTTTGGATCTGCAAATCTGAATACTAGAGGACAAAGCCATGGCAGGGTGACCCAAGACAACCCATCGAAGCCGCCAGAAAAGAACAACACCACGAAGTTAAAGAAGGACATAGGAAAGTGGTGTGAGTTCCACAAGAGTCCCACTCATAACACAAGTGTCGGACCAAGCAATCGCTAGTGGCCGAGTTGAAGGCTTCTAAATCATATGCATGTTCCGACCCTAAGTCAGAACCCGACAAGGAGAATGGAAAAGGGAAGAAGATCATTGATGCGGAGCCCAGCATCAATGTTGCCACCACAAAGATCTAGAAGAATGAGCCCGAAGATCTAGAGGAGGGGGAGCGTATTTTCCACTTGCAGATGTGGGTGAAGGGTTCATCACTGCAATTCATTGTTGATAGTGGGAGCCAAAAGAACCTCATTTCAGCAGAGGTCGTGAAGCAATTTGGCCTACCAACTACACCACACTTGTAGCCATACAATATTGGGCGACTTCACCATGGACGTGATCTCTGAGTTCGCCAGTAGTGCCGCCTTCCTTACAGCATCAAACCCTTCACAAATGAGGTATTGTGTGATGTTACACCTCTGGATGTTTGTGATATACAATTAGGCCAGACATACTTGTGGAGGCGACATGTTATGTATGAGTCAAGGCCTCATGCTGTCATTATTTATTTATGTAATTCATTATACAGGATACCACAGGTAGCCCAACCTACTGCCACCTCTTTGATCAATGCCAAGAAAGGCAACAAGCTCATCTCCTAGACTAGGAAATTCATTTTCTATCTCGTTCACTGCCAAAGTAAGGGGAAGATTGTTACTACATCCATGGACCCCACAAATGCTTCCTCCATGCAGCAGTAGCATCAATACGATACGGTCATGATAGAACACAAGAACAACTTCTCCTCACCCACAGGGGTACCACACAAGTTTCAGGTGGATGACAATGTTTGGCTACATCTGTAAAAATAATGCCTTACAAGAGCCCATCAGAAGCTCAGACCACTCCGACATGGTCCTTACAGTAGCACCAAGGTTGTGGGAAATAATGCTTTGGAGCACAACATTCCTCCATTCCTTCACCTACACCAAGTGTTCAATGTGGATAGTTGTCAACCAGGCTTCCCACCATTACTGGACACATTAGAGATTGCAGAACAAGTTTAGCAGATGGAGGAACTCAACGCAATGGGGACCATTGCTTCCTAAGGGGGGAGGAATGATCCAGGTGGATGTTGGTGGCCACCCACCTATCCCACTTGGACCCCCACAACTATCTCTTTCAGTTTTTTAGTTTCCTTAATTGTAGCATAGTTTATTGGGAAATCTAGGAGCAACATGGGTTGTAGACCAATGTTGCTCTTCCCAAAGTTATAGTCTTTGGATAGATCTTTCTAACAAGCTAGTGTACTAGTCAAACGGAGATCCGATGCCAAAGTTACGACCCCGGAAAGTTGATGTACCAACGGGGCCCACAGTTTGGAATTTCATCTTCTAGGGTTAGGTTTCTGGATGTTTATGGTTTTCCATTGTTTCTCAACAATAAATAGGCCTTCAAGCCTCATTGTAACACTGTTCAGAGGCATGTAGCCGCCACATCTCTTCTTAGAGATAAGCTACCATCGCCCTAGCTAGTTTGTTTCCATTTCTATTTGTAAGCATATTTCAGTATTTTACACTAATGAAATGAAGTATTATTTCCACTACATATTTGTGTATATAGTTATCTCTGTATTTTGTTGCGTTCCTGTTTAAATCCAGATCATTTCTCCTTGGAATATGGTCCACCTCGTGAGTTGAAATTTGAATATGATCTTGGGAGGCAACATAAGGGTGCATTGGAAGCTTCAAAATGATCTACACATGTCATCAAACTCAAGCCACTTTTAGGTATAAGAAAATACATATTATTTATCTAACTTTTAATGATAAATTCACTCTAAATACATGAAATTAATAACTTGGGAAAATGTAAATGTGAAATCATGAATAAATGATAATGTAGGTTTATGTAATGATAATGTGATGGAATGAGGTGACAAATGAGGATAAAGATGAAAAATATAGTGAAAGTGAATGTTAATTTGGCAGCCCAATAGTTTAATTACAAATTACTTAACAAAGGTGGTTTATTAAGTAATTTCTCATAGTGAAGGCAATTTTAATATGGTAAAATTGGCTTTACATGGTGTACTTCAATCCATCTAGTGAATTAGCCTAGATGATCAATTTTTTGGTGATAACAATCCAAGTAAATAAGAAGAAGAAGAAGACCATCAAAAAAGGAAGACGGAAAAAGGACATTTGTTTGGGTTATTTCTCTCTCTCTTTTCAAACATGTGAAGGAAGGAGGCTATGGTTTTGCTACTCGGAAAATGAACTTGGAGAAATTGTTGAAAGAAGTTTGAAGGAAGCTCTATTAGGTCATTGTGAAGCCCTAGAACAAAGAGAAACTCAAGAGAAGGTCAAAGGAAGGCTTGCAAGTCCTAAATTTTCTCACATGTGTGGAGGTAGCAGCAGTAGCAGGGGCCAAAAAATATAGACCTATAGTAGAGGTTGAACTTCTATAGTTGGGGGTCAAAGTTGTGTAGCTGGAAGAGATTTGACGAGGGTGGACATGGGAAAAGGAATCACATCACTAGGAAGGTTGGATTTGGTCTTGGAAGGGTATTGGTTTTGGTCTAAAGTTATTGGAATTCGTCATTTCAAGAGTCTATAAGAAGAGAAGAGATTATAATTTGGGCTTTCCTCTCAAGTGGAGAGGATTTTGTTAGCCTCGTAATTTGCTCTCTTTTTTCCATTTTCCCCTTCCTAAATTATAACCATTTACCGTTGTTTTACCTCTCTTATACACCCTCATGTTGCACTAATCCAAGAATGATGACATATTTCGCATGAACTTTATATTCCATATTTTTAACTCAACTTAGCATTAATTAATTATTTATTACATGATTTCTTGCTTATAATCACTCTTTGTAACTTATTGATACCTCTAATGTTTATTTGGCAGTCAAGTGCTTACTGTAACCATTGATCCTAGTGCAGGGTCAGATCTTGCGTCGGTGCCAGCACAACAAATCCTTGGAGCAAATCGAAATCTCCTTGATCACTGCCTCATTTTGAGTAGATCCGGCCAAGATAGCAAACAATTTGAAGACAAACAAGAGCAAATTTATGAAGAACGAACAGTGTGAGATTGGTTACACCCAGTTTTGTTGAATTGTCTAATTTTGAAGGCTGAGAAGCTAAATTCTGCATATCGGTTATGTAATTGGTTAGATGATATTTTTGGCCTTTGGCCAAAAATCTATATAATGAAGAATGTAAATATGACAAGATAGTTTTTGATAGAAGTTTGTATAGAATAGAGATACAGCTAGAGAGGGGATAACAGGGTTGTATTTTGTTATCGCCAAAATCTGGGCTGGACTATGTATTCATGCATGTATTTGCCTCAATGAATTAATAAGAAGGGAGCTCCGCCTCATGTTTTATAAATTGTATTTCTATGTTTGAATGCTGATGAATTGATAAAGTACTGAGCAACATTTCTATTTGAAAGGGAAAAGCGTTGGTTGGCTAGGGCCTAGCCAACCCAGCATGTTTACCCTATTTTTTGTTTCTTGTAATTTATGTTTATATTATCAAGTGTGATTTAATTTCAAGCACATGTATTCCTGTTTGAGTGAAAACGGATCCGTTGTGTGAAGTAGTTAAATTTCCTTTTCCTGCACCTGATTTTAGATTGGTTTTCCCACTTGGTCCAAGCCAGAGAAATAAACCTGCACCAGTGCACGTTGGTGTGCTATTCCTTTTTCTGCAGTTCTATTTGATTGGTTTTCCTGCCTGGTCCAAGTAGAAAACCTGCACCATTGCACATTGGCGTGCTATTCCTTTTATGCAATTTTGTTTGGTTGGTTTTCCCTACCTAGTCCAAGCAGGAGAAATGAACCTGCACCAATGCATGTTGGTCTGATGCAACAAGCCTTTCAGGTTTACTTCCTGCAATTTTCTTACTTTCTTTAAATACTTTATGATAGGATAAATTATATGGATTGTTTCTTTATTTCTTCACTCTCTCAAAATCAGAAACATTCACTTTTATGTGTGCAATTTGATGTCACGGTATAATAACACTTGCAGTAGCTAAGTATTTATTCTAAGAATTAAATGCTAAGTGCAAGAAGCTCTGATCTATTGCAAGAATTAGTTTATTTCCATGAGATCTGAGTGCTTTGAACCTAAAAAATTTCAAGCCCTTGCAGGAAGTAAAACACTTTTAGTAAAGACACCATTTATACCCTTTGCATAAATCTTTGTTCCTGCACTAGTGCAAGCAGACTGCGATAGTGCAGGACAGATTAGTGCAAGAAGGAAATCTCTACATAAGCAGGTTTGAAGGGCCCATCTGATGATACTGATAAGTGTCTCTGCTAAAGAAAAAAACACACACTCAGTATCTAATCAATAGTTAGAGTGATTACCCCTTTATTTCTAAATCCATTTTGCAAATGCATTCTTCCTTGTTCCAAACTTAGATTGTTTTGATGGTTCAAGTTGCCATTTTGTCTCTTTTTAGTTTGATTCTACAATCTTTCCTTTATAGAAAGTAGGGATTGACATTAGAAATATCAATACCATCTTTGGCATTGCTTGTACTTCATCTCTAAGTTTACAAATCCCCCGGGTTAACAATTTAAGTGTTGAGGATTTTGCTTAAGTGTAATTCCTGCACCCAACATTTTGGCATCATTGTTAGGTAGGTGATTTGATTTGGTAAGAATTTTCTAATTATACAATAGAGGTAATTTTTCCTTTGTTTTTATAGTATTGTTTGGAAAAGCTTCTTTGAAGGAATTCTATTAGTCTTGATTGATTTGTGACTGCATTTTTTATTAGAAGTTTTTTGTTATTTTCCTTCTTCTTTCAAATCAATTCCTAGAAAAGTTAGGGGTTCAAAGCCCACTAAGGGCCGAAAGAATTCTAAAAAAAATTCTCATATTGGATATCCTTCTATGAGCAGGAAGCCCAATCCAATTCAAACCCATCACGCAGGAAGATCATGTGGAAGGGACTGGTGAAAACCAAGTAAGTGGGGAACAATCTACTTTTTTGTTTCCAATTGTAGACCCCGATACTCTGGTAGAAATGAAGAATATTCCACCATCGGCTCTCCCTCATTTCCATGGTAAAGTTCATGAAGATCCTAACTCTTTTTTATTCAAGTTTGATATTCTCTGTAGAAGTTATTATTATTGAACTGATGCTCAGACGCTAAGATTATTTCCTATTACTCTCAAGGAATCATCTTTACACTGGTTTATGGGGTTAGGAGGAAACACTATAGCCTCTTGGGATCAGATGAAGACAGTGTTTTTGTCTAAATATCAATAATATTGCAAAACTTGGGACATGCAGGATGAGATTTTTACAATCATACAAGATGATGATGAAACTCTTGAAGATTACATAGAAAGGTTTTTGTATATTTTACAAAGGTCAAAACTTAAGCTTGATTATGGTACTATTAGAACCTTGTTCTTAAGAGGACTTACTGATAATGCTAGAAATAGTTTAAATCTACTAGGACAAGGTGATATTTCTCACCAAACTTTTGAACAAATTTGTGAATTATGCAGGAAATTTTCAATAAATCAGTATAGATCTGGTAGAGGAACTCAAAACAAAAGTAGAAAAACTGAATCTACTGATGCTGTCATTATTGGACTAGAAAATAAAATGGAAAACATGAAAATTGATATAATGAATATTGTTACCAAACAGTTGGACTCTTTAAAATTTCAAAAACAACTCATGAAGGAATAAGAGTCATTAATTATTTTTTGTCCTAAATGTAGAGACAAGCATCCTCCTAAGGAATGTCCTCTTAATTTGAAAGAAACTAATAAGTGTGATATTTGTGTAAAAGACCATGTCATGGAAAAATGTCCCCCTATAATAGGAATTAAAGTTGTATTTACAGGGGGATAGCCTCAAGCTGAATAGTTGTATGCTATGGGAGAAAAAAGAAATTGGCCTTAGGTAGGTGCAGGTATGGATCCTAAATTTTCTCCACACTATTTTGGTCATAATTCACATGCATATTATTATTTTAACACTAATTAGTAGTGGCAGTATGGGAACCAATATCAGCATGGACAACCTTCTCAACCATGGCAACAAGGTTGGAGAGGGTCAACTCATTCTCCATATTCCTACTAAACACCCATGCAGTCATATCCATCTACACATACATCATATTCAATGCCTCAACCTTTGAGTGAGTCTACTCCACCATTACCTTTACCTCCACCTTTTCGACCTCCTCAGTTTCCTGATCAACTTGTGCCCAATCCTAACAATAATAAAGTAGTGCAAATGATCTATGTAAAAAACACACCTTTATTCGATTACCAGTATATTCTAGTTGGGGTTCATGATATTCAATTAAGATCGGGAAGGACTATAACATCAGAAAAGCAGAAGCAACCTAAAGTGATTGTTGAAGAGAAAGAAGAAGAGGGAACTCTTAATCATTCTCTGGAAGCTGTCACTAAGCAGCCCTTACCCTCTAAATCCTTTCCATCTTCTTCCAACTAGCCTCCCTTCCTAGAGATAATAGTAATGGAAAGAAGTGAGCCTATTTCTGAGACTAGCTTGGCATCAAAGCTTCAGAATCTTTTCATTAAGATACCTCTGCTCCAAGCCATCAAAGAGATCCCTATTTGTACCAAGATTATTAAGGAACTTTGTCTCAAGAAACTCCGAAGGAATAGATTGGAACCCCAAACCATTCAATTTGTTGGTAGGGCAGCAGAGTTGATGATGGGATGTGTGTCTATGGAAAAATATACTGATCCTGGAAACCCTGTTGTCTTAGTTCAGATTGGTAATGTCCTTGTCTCTAATGTTCTTATAGACCTGGGGGCAACCATTAATGTCATGACTAAGAAAACCATGGATCAACTTCGGTTATCTCATCTTCGCCCTACTCCCATTGTTCTTGAATTAGTAGATAGATCTAAAATTAAGCCAGAAGTTGTATTGGATGATGTGATCATCTCATTAGATTCTTGGGAATATCCTACTGATTTCATTATGCTTCAGCAAAAGAACCTAGTAGGAGGACATCCCTTGACCTTGGGTCAACCATGGCTTACAACAGCTGATGCATATATTGGATGTTGCTCCGATGATATGTATATTTCACATGGCGATTCTAGGAAGAAATTTACCTTATACCCCCCTTGCCAGATCCATTCCGGACCTCAGAGATACTTTATGGTTGGATCAGAGTAGTGATGAAGAGACTCAATCCATTTCCTTTATCCATTAACATACTGGGTCTTCACAAGAAGATGAGATTCAAGATATTTCCTGAATAATCTAGACACTATGCTTAATTTTGAGCTATTGAGCCAGATTTTCAGCCTAGATTTTCAAGATAACCATGATTCTCATTTTTCTATACCACTGCATTTGATCACCCCCTTGAGTACTCTTGAGCCTGATACTACTCTTGTTGAGATTAGCCTTGATAAATCCTTGTATATTAGTTCAGATTTGGACTCATCTCAGCGAGAGCGGCTTGTGAATTTGTTGAAAAACCATCTTAGTGCCTTTGCATGGGGCTATGAAGATATGAAGGGTATTCCCCCTAAAACTTCTACACATCATATATATATTCAGGAAGGAGCCCAACCTGTTTGACAAGCCCAAAGGCAAATGAATCTAGCTCTAAGAGATATTATGAAGGAAGAAGTACAGAAACTCTTGGATGCTGGTTTTATCTATCTTATTTCTGACAGTCAGTGGGTCTCTCCATTAGTTCTAGTACCTAACAAAGATGGAAGATGGCATATTTGTATTGATTATCGAGAATTAACAAAGCTACTCTCAAAGATTACTTCCCTCTCCCTTTCATTGACTAGGTGCTTGATACCCTTGCAGGAAAGAAATATTTTTCCTTTTTCGATGGCATCAATGGTTATAACCAAATACAGATTGCACCCGAAGATCAGGATAAAACTACTTTTACATGTCCATGGGGTACATTTTGTTATAGAGTGCTCCCC
>APFE031484409.1:0-41511 GCA_000404065.3 Pinus taeda | reverse complement strand
GCCCCCTCGAAGAGGCTGAATTCTAAGGCGTTGATCTATCTTTTCTATCTTTTCTTGAGCTGGTTTCATAACACTGAGAGAGACATTTATTGGAGGGAGGCTGACTTGTATATTATTCATTCAATTATTCATCAAATTGTTTATTTACGGAAAAACCATAAAGGAGAGGCTATAACCATATTATAATAGAAGTATGGTGGTCCCCACATGCCACGTCACCTCTAATCGCAAACGCAACTTTCAGAGGTCTCTTCGAAGTCATGCTCATAACATAGCCGATTTCCCTATTGCCGACGGAGAAGATGAGATATAATATTAAACAGTCATTAATACATCCGTCAAGTCCCCAACCTCTATCGCAATAGGCGGTTTGGCCGTGTCAACCCTTAAGACTTGCGATATGACTCCCGATGAGGCAGACACGATATTACATAAAGGTGTGTTCTAATGGAGTGGTCGGGTCTTCATATTAGATCACAGTTGGTGTTTTGAATGGAACATCCCTTTATGGTTTGCGATTATGCGACGAATGCGATATTATATTGAGTTGTATTACAATGGTGCAGTGGGTCTGCAACGATATCGCAATCACAGATTTTGGGCGGTTCTACATAATAAAGCCACCGATATAATTCCTCCGATGCATTGTGGTATTTAAAGGGTTTTCACGGTTTATTATTGTTAACTCCTTCGTTATGTCTCTTACCCTTGGATTCTCACTCCTGTGACTTCTCTTCACTCTTTCGCTCTTCCGACAGCTTTACTCCTCCGACGTAATGTTCCTCTTTGTTCTTCCGATATCACTATTCCTCCCTTTAGCACTTACCCTTGGTATATGCGATAACCTACTTCTCTTCCTCTGATAACCTGCTTATTTGATGGCTTCCAATGAACTCTTCCTCTTACTCTTTGACTTCACAGTGGCTTCTCCTCTTTACTCCCCTTTCTCTTCTGATGGCTTCCGATATATTTCCTACTCAGTTCCACAATTTCTATTACGTCTGTATTCAATCCTTGGATCCTCCTTGAGCAGTGTTATGATCAATGGGAAACCTCACATGTCACTATAATTTTCCATCATAAAAACTGCCATATTGACATCAATGACAACCTAGATTAACAATTGTTACCAACTAATTTAAAAAATAATCATAGTACAAACTATGTTATCGTAAAAATAATGTTGATTTTTGGTAGCATCGGATGTGATCTAGCGATGAAAATTTGTGGAGAGGAAGGCACATGAGATCTCCATGATCCAGAAATTGTTTGGAGAAATTCCACCCGGATGAAGAGATATTAAAATAATTAATATTTTTAATGAGTTCCTAAGTCTAAAGTTAGGAAAATTTAAATATTAATGTGTATTAATATAATATGGGTGAGAAAGTTCTAAATAATAAGGATAAAAAAGGTTCTAATCTTAGCGGTTGATTAGGGACTTAATATCTGCCATTGAATCATTAACAGGAAAAGTATAAGAGGAGGCTTGAGGGTCAGTTGGAGACACAACAAGAGAGATCAAGGATTCGATTTTTTGAGGCTGGGTTTTCTGAGGAAATCGAGTTAGAGATCAGTTGCAGTGAGGGGAAGTTCAACAAGGGATTTTGATCCAAGGCTGAACAATACATATCAAAGAGGCATGAAAGTGTCGAAAGAGGCAGTGTAGAGCCTATGAGGGTTGACGCAGATGCTGTGGAGGCTAGCGTAGAGGATGCAGAAGCCAAAGAGGCAGATGCAGAGGACACAGAGGCTAATGCAGACAGCACAGAGGGCTGTAGAGGCTGATGCTCGGCTGAAGAGACTGCAGTGAGGAGGTTCTGTGGGTCAGACTGAGAGTAGATTGACCGGGATAGGGTGATGTAGTTCTAGAGAGGGTGATGCTATTCCAAAGGAGTGCTTGGAGCAACTTTCATTGTCTAGCACAAGGAACAACCAGAGTCACTGTGGGCTTGTTCATTCAGTTGTTGATTTTCTAGAATATCTGTCTCCAGATAGAGGTACTACTGCTGAGGATATTCTCTGAAGGGTGAGCTAGTTTTGGCACCTTAGTTGTATTCATAAATGCTTAATAATAAAACCCTCATATATGCTGCACTAGTTTTCAGGGATTGGGGTTTTTCGGGGATGATTATCAAAAAATAATGGTGTCCCTTGTGTTGTCTCATTTTATTTCAGTAATGATCTATATAATTGTAAAGGTTGCAATTGTGTTTACTTTGATGTTTATGTTATTAAATAACTTGTTAATGTAAAGAACAAGTAGGAGATAGTAAACCAAATATTGCGGTAGGGGTTTCTGATGTGTTAGATTTAGAAATTTTCACATGGTACCAGAGTGATTTCAGATCAAAGAGGACTAAGGACACTAACCAAAGCAGTCTGAAAATTTGTAGTAGAGAAGAAACTGTCCCAAGAGACATGGATGTTCCAGAGTTGAAGAGGCAAGAGGAGGAGTGATGTAGTGAAAAGAAGGTGACGTAGAGACTCACACAGAGCTTGCGCATCTACATTATGAGCCAAGATAAGGGCCAACACAGAGGCAGAGTGGGGTAGAATAGGCTCACGCAAAGCGATGCCATCTTTTTCAACCAGGAAGGATTGACATAGTTGGCCAGGAGGAGTAGATTCAACCCAAGCCATGATTACACAGAGCCTAAAGGGCTCAGATTCTTCAGTTGCCAGGGCTAAGGGAGATCTACAGATTTTGATTTGAAAAGATGATGAGATGCTATTTCGATCTATGAAAATAGTGTCTAAGGGAACTTAACCAAGGTAGAGGGAAGCACTACCTCAACAGGTTTCTAGACAAGAAATCTAGATTCAAGTTGTAGCGACAAAGGAGGATTGGAGAGGAGTGTTTTGACAGTTGGACATAGGATTTCCAGGAGGGAATTTGAGAATCAAAGGGAGTTTAGAAGAGGAGGCCATGGTGAAGGTGAAATTGCATGATCCTAGACAGGGTCAAGGATCATGTAATACCACATATTGCTGAGAAGTCAATAACAAGGGAGATGTGGGATACCATGACCACCTTATACGAGGGCTCTTTCGTGCATCAAAATATGTTATTGGAGTATCAAATAAGATCATATCAGATGCAGAAAGGAGAGGAGATAGATCACTTCCTTCTCAGGTTGCAAGGAATTCACGACCAACTTACTTCCGTGGGGTCTATGCCGGATCAAGAGTTTATGGTTGGGATTGCTCTGAATGCAGTCTTTGAGGGTTGGGAGACATTTGTCCAAAGAATTTTTGGCAGAATGACTCTCCCTAGTTGGGAGGAGATGTAGACAACTCTTCGACAGGAAGAGATTAGGAGGTTGACTAAGGTGGGGAGTAGCGGTAAGGGAGTTCGAATCAAGAAAGAGGAGGACGAGGATGCAACTCTAGCATTCACGGGATAGTAGGGGGTTTAGAAGAGGAAGAAGAAGCAAATCTCCAAGGTCAAGTGCTTCAATTGTTGGGAGATGGGACATTAGGGCTCTCAGTACCCTAGGAAGAAAGGCAAGGGAGAATCTTTTGACTCAAAGGCTACTCCAGCAAAGGCGGAGAAGGATGTTGAGACTGATGACGATTGTGCCATGAGTGCTCATGCACCTCTAGGGAATAGGTGGGGAGACATTGAGCTATAGTTGAGAGGAATACATAAGAGGGGTAGGATGTGAAAATTCTATCACTACAACAACTGATTTATTTTTCCTACTTATTTCATCATAAGTTATTCATGAAATTACTTCAAAAAACATTAAAATAAATACTGCTGCAGATATCACACTGTAATATAGAAACAAACATGTGCACACATTGACATAATTATTTTTGACTAATGTCCCTGGAAAAACCCAATGTGGGAAAACTGGTGCAACAAGGGAGGGTTTTATTATTCAGCAATGTTCTTGTACAACAGGGTTCCAAATTAGCTTACCCATAGATAGAAAAACTTCCAGCACTTTTCTAAACCCAGCATAGGCTCTACTGACCTATGCTACAGCTTGAAACCCTCAACGTCAGCCTGAAAACATCTGTGTCAGCCTACTGAGGCTCTGTACAGCCTCTCTAGGCTTCTACATCATTCCTGCAGCCTTTGCGTGGAAGACGCAGGCCCTTCTAGCTTTGCACAATCTCTGCTGCCTCTAAGTGGCTTCCTCTGGCTCTGCGTCTACCCCTTCTATGCTGATCTCCCATATCTCTGTTCCATACTTGCTGCCTCTTGACTACTCTCCAGACCACTGGTTCAATTTCTCAGCGAACCCCACTCGAGAAATTGAATTGACTGGTCTCCTTCAGTGTGTTCTCCAAGTGCCCCTCAAGCCTCCTCTTATACTTTTTCTGTTGACATCTCAACGGCCAAGATTACGTCCCTAATCAATGGCTAAGATTAGATCTAGCTTGATCCATGTCTTTTGGACCATTCTAACACAGATTCATATTAATACACATTAATAATTTATTTTCCCTAAGTTTAGACTTAGGGACTCCATTAAAAATATTAATTACTTTAATATCTCCTGATCTGTTTAGAATCTTCCCAAACCCTTTCTGCGTATTGGAGATCTTATGTGCCCCAACCTCTCCACTAAATTTTGTGGCTAGAGAACATTCAATGCTACCCCAAATCAACACTCCCTCTTAGCAATGACTGTGCTCTAGTAATACTCCTCACTGGGTATTACTCTGATTATCCGTCATCGGTACCTGTGCTGATGCTAGGCCTTCTTGCCCAACATCCTCTACACTGCTGCCTCCTGTACTATTGCCCATGACTCTGCTACTACCACTTCTACATTTGTGTGACAACTCCCTCTGCATCCGTGTTGCTGCCGGTCCTTTCTCCCAAAACTGCATCTGCATTTCAACTTCCTCTGCATTTGTGCTGCTATTTGTCCTTTCTCCCAACACTGCAACTTCCTCCACATCTGTGCTGCTGTTGGATCTTTCTCCCAACACTGCATCTGCATTGCAACTCCCTCTTCATTTGTGCTACTAGCACACTACTTCTAAAAGGGGTTCTTTACCATCCCCATCTTTTCCCTGAAGTAGTCACATTTTAACTTTCCATGGGCCTTGGTGAGGATATCTGCCACTTGTTCCCCTATAGGAGTGTAGCTCAACTGTACGACTCATCATTGGACACAATCTCTGACAAAGTGACACCGGATATCAGTATGCTTTGACCTATCATGAAATACTGGATTCTCAGAGAGTTTGATGACACTCTAATTATCGCACATGATCCTGGTCACCTCCATATTTCTTCTAAATAGGTTTACCAGTAGTTTTCTACGCCATATGGCCTCACATGAAGCTATTCTTACTGCCATATAGCCTCAGATGACTTTAGAGCCACAAACTTCTGTTTCCTACTGCACCAGGAGGTTATTCCTTATCCAATGTTGAAACAATACCCATAGGTACTTTTCTGATCCACTGAACTTCCTACCCAATCTGCATCAGTAAATCCACTCAAACTGATATCCTTCCCCTTGTTGTACAACAGTCCATAATCAATTTTTCCTTGTAAATACCTGAGAACGTTCTTGGTTGCTACCCAGTGAGCCCTCTTTGGTTCCACCATGAACTGGCTGAGGGTGTTGACAACGTAGAAAATATCTGGCTTGGTATTGACTAGATACATCAGGGACCCTTTGAGATGTCAGTATAGGGTGGGATAGACATCCTTGTCTTCTGATGCATCAATATTCTTCCAATTGGTGATCATTGGCATAGCCATAGGTCTACAGTCTCCCATCATGAACCTTTTTAGGATTTCTGTAGCATACCTTCCTTGCCCAAGGAAGATTTCTCCTTTCTGCTGCTAAAATTCCAACCCTAGGAAATAGTGCATTCATCCCAGATCCTTCATATTGAACTCTGTGGCTAGATTTTTCTTATAGTATTCAATGAGTCTAGATGATCCTATCAGGAAAATATCATCCGCATATAATACTAAGATAAGTGGCTCACTCTCTATGACCAAATAGTAGAGATTTAGATCTGTGTCACTCTTGAAAAACCCCATCTTCTGCAAGTAGCCATTTATTCAACCATACCACACTCTTGGTGCGTGCTTCAGCCCATAAAAGGCTTTCTTCAGTCTACATACATGAGACTTCTTCTCATGAGTTTCAAAGCCCTCTAGCTATTCAATGTATACTTCTTCATCTATTACCTTGTTCAGAAATTTCGTCTTGACACCCATCTGATGGATCTCCCATCCCATCTGGGCTGCAAGAGATATCACGGTCCTAATAGATGTATACCTAGCTACCGGGGCAAAGGTTTCCTCATAGTAACTCCCTTCCTTTTGAGCATACCCCTTAGCCACAAACCTAGCCTTGTATTATTCAATACTGCCATCTGCAACATATTTGATCTAGTAGATCCATCTTGAACCTACCAAAGATTTGTCTTGAGGCCTTAACACCACCTCCTAAACATTGTTTACCATTATGGAGTTATATTCCTCCACCATCACATCTAGATAGACCTGATGTTGAGCTTCCTCCTTGAAGTTGGCAGGTTCTCCATCCTGAGCTACTAATGCTTGATACCTGTCCAGCTATTTTCGCTCCCTTTTATTGTTCCTTCACTCTCCAATGAAGTCTATGTCATGCAAAATCTGACGAAGTTCCCTGCTGGTTCTTCCTCTGCCAATAGGTGCTTCTGTTCGCTCCTCTTCCTCATCGTAAGAATATTCTTGATCTGAGGAAGGACTCTTCACTTCTGTTGGTTGAAGAGGCATGACCAACAGATCCACTTTTGATTGCTCCTTGGAAGGCATTTCATAAGATCTTCTGAAAGCTCTGTCCTCCATGAAATTTACATCTCATCGTACTACTACCTCCTTTCTCTCTGGAAGATAGATCCTGTATGCCTTAATGTTCTCGCTATATCCTGCCAGATACCCCTTTTCTGTAGTGTGATCCAGCTTCTTCCTCTTTTCTTTGGGTATGCGAAAATATGCCAAACTCCCAAATATCTTGAAATTACTGACTTTAGGTGTCTTCACAGTGAAGACTATCTCTAGAGTAATCTTGCCCAATTCTCGATGAGGAGTCTTATTCTGAATGTAGACAACTATGTTGCATGCTTCTACCCATAGGAATTTTGGCATATTCTGATCATACAGCATGGCCCTAGCTGCTTCTACAATAGTCCTGTTTTCCCTTTCTGCCACTCCATTCTGCTCCGGATTGTAGGGAGCTATCCACTCTCTTCTGATGCCCTCAGCGCAATAATTAGTGAAGTCCTTATAGACATATTCTCCACCATTATCTGAGCACAAAATTTTTATTTTCTTACCTGTCAAATTCTCCACTAGAGCCTTGAACTCCTTGAATTGACAGAAAACCTCATCCTTGGTTTTCAGAAATAGATCCAAGTCTTCCTCGAGTGTTCAGCAATAAAGGTAAGGAAATACTTAGCACCACTGAGCCCTTTGACAGACATAGGTCTATAGATATATGAGTGGATAAATCCTAGTACACTCTTGGCCCTGTGGTTGCTCCTAGGAAATGCCACCCTGACATACTTTCCTAGAGTGCATCTCCTGCATACATCATCTTGTTCCATACTCAGATACGGAACTCCTGTTACAGCGCTCCTGAGAATTATCAGAGCTCCATTGTGCAAGTGACCCATCCTTCTGTGCTATAGTTCATTGAAGTCTTTTTCCCCATGACTGCCTATTAGTGCCATTGGACATTCTAGTTGTAATCTGTACAACCGATTACTTTTGATCCCAATCTGCACTTTCTTTTTCCAGCTTGGGTGTTTGACGTATACCTTTTCCTTGATGAAGTAGATGTCATAGCCATTTCCTTGTAGTTGTGACACAGAAAATAAGTTCATCCCCAATCCTGGCACATGCAGCACATTTGTGGCACGGAACTGCTCTCCCGATTCTGTTTGAAAAACTATGGTACCCTTTCCTACTGGAGTACACTTTGCCTTGTTCCCCATGGTGATCTAAAGTTCATATTCTCTTCTCTATACTCTAAAAAACACTCCCTGATTCCCATCATATGCCACGAGGCTCCACTGTCTATATACCATACTTCTGATGATGCATCACTAGTCATGCATGCCACTTCTTCTTCCAACCTGGAAGCCAACACAGAGAAATCAAAATCTCTCTCTCTTGTGCAATCTTCTGAAAATCTGCGTGAGTCCCCTGAGGTGGATCCCTCTGCATCGTGGTCTCGACCCATAACTGATTTTTCCTTTCTGTCTCTAACTACTTCTTCTGATACCATGTGGAAATTCTATCACTGCAGCAATTGATTTTTTTTCCTACTTATTTCATCATAATTTAGTCATGAAATTACTTCAACAACCATTAAAATAAATACTACTTCAGATATCACACCATAATACAAAAACAAACATATGCACATATTGACACAGTTATTTTGGACTAATGTCCCCAGAAAAACCCATTGTGGGAAAACCGGTGCAACAAGGGAGGATTTTATTATTCAACAATGTTCTTATAGAACAGGTTGCCAAATTGGCTTACTCACAGATAGACAAACTTCCATCACTTTTCTAAACCCAACGTAGGCCCTACTAACCTCTGCTACAACCTGAAAACCTTTGAGTCAACCTGAAACCCTCTGCGTTAGCCTACTGAGGCTCTGCGCAACCTCTCTAGGCTTCTGTGTCACACCTGCAACCTCTGCGTCACTGATCTCCTACCTCTCTATTTTGTACTTGCTGCCTCCTCACTGCTCTCTAGACCACTGGTTCAATTTTCAGCAAACCCCGCTCCAGAAATTGAACTTACTGGTCTCCCTCAGTGTGTTCTCCAAGTGCCCCTCAAGCCTCCTCTTATAGTTTTTCTGTTGACATCTCAATGGCTGAGATTAAGTCCCTAATCAATAGCTAAGATTAGATATAGATTGATCCATGTCTTTTACACCATTCTAACACAAATTCATATTAATACACATTAATATTTTATTTTCCCTAAGTTTAGACTTAGGGACTCCATTAAAAATATTAATTATTTTAATATCTCTTGATATGTTTAGAATATTCCCAAACCCTTTCTGGGTATTGGAGATATTATGTGCCCCAACCTCTCCACCAAATTTCGTGGCTAGAGCACATCCGATGCCAGCCCAAACCAACACAGGATCCTTGAGGTGCCCAAACTTTTGGATCACGAACGACTATGGGATCCCTTGACGACAGTAGCATGATGACAGGTGTCAGGTGGAGCAAGTGTTAATCTAGGTTGTCATTTATGTCAATACGGCACTAGCTGAGATGGAAAATATTATTGATATGCTTGGTTCCAACTGATGATGTCATAACGCTTGTTTCATAAGAATGTCATCAATTAATATTTCAAGTCACTAATGAAGAAGTCTTAAGAAGTGACAAGTGCCAAGTATTTAGAAGCCCTTGATGACATATGGAGGACTACATTTGATGGTTTCATATTCTTAATGAGTGACCATAATTTATGATGGCACTTGATGAGGTCTTGATAACATGGTTGGAGATCATTTGATGGTTGGAAGATTGTTTCGGAGTTATGCTAATGATGTTGCACTATGACTGCACTAGTATATCATGACATTGTTCATGCATCATGCTACATGAATGTTTCACTCCTGAATAATGACTCTATGATCCTATGATGACATTGATAACAATGAAGAAGCCAAAGAATGAAGAAGCCACACTATCCCAAACATTCTTCATGTTGTCGCAAAATTTTTATGCATAAAATTTAAGGACAGTTACAAAGAAAAATTATTTTGGACACCTTGAAGGAATACTTTGAAAATGGACCCTAGGCCATCTTAAAGAGGATTTTTTCCTCTTCCTAACGAGCCTTTATTTTCCCTGAAAATCCGAATAGTTTGTGAGATATTGAATTTTTAATTTAAGGAAATTATTCCTAGCAGTGAGCCGACCTTCACTCAATCATACAAGTTGGCCTCACTTCAAATGGACGTGTCCCTTCAGTTATAAACGAAATATCTATAAATATATGTCTAAACACTTCATTTTGACCAATAATTTAGGCAAGAGTTTAGAGATATGAAGTAAAAGAGAAGACATAAGACTGATGATAACAAGGAGACTATTGTTTAGGATGAAAAAAGGATAATTTTGTTTGAGCATAAAATCTTGGTCGAAGTTGCTGTAGTTGTTGTGGTCGAAGCTGCTGTAGTTTCCATGGTCGAAGCTTCCATAGTTGTCATGTTCGAAACTGCTGTAGTTGCTGTGGTCAAAGTTGTGGTAGTTGTCGTGGTCGAAGCTGTCGTAGTTGTCATGGTTGAAGTTGTCGTAGTTGCCTTGGTCAAAGCTACCATAATTGCCGTGGTTGAAGCTGTCGTAGTTTCCATGGTCAAAGCTGCCATAGTTGCCGTGGTTGAAGCTATCGTAGTTGTCAGGGTCGAAGTGTTGATTTATTGGGATTGGACAAATAAAGCTTGTTGAAGACTTCTCTTAAGAATAGAATATGGCAGAGTTGGAGAACTTTGTGAAGAAAAATATTGAAGATTTGTGGAGATCATTGAAGACCATGATGCGTTGAAGCTATTATGAGGTGACCTTGAAGAAGTTTTGTTTGGGTAACATGAAGAGTAGTGGTGACACCTTCATGTGAAGAACAAGGTTTTCATTGATGATGTGACATGGAGACTAAGTGAAGGTGTAGCTGAAGATTGATAGGGCTTGTTGAAGAAAACATTGGGAGCCATGAAGTATAACCAAACATACCTTGACAAAGTGAAGCTATAGGGTTGGAGCCCTTGGGGTTGGTGCCTCAAAATTGACAAGGTTGGTGCCTTGGAAAGTCCAAGTTGGTGCTTGGAAAATATAGGATTGGTTTCCTTCGAGTTGGTGCTCCTAAACTCAAGGTTGGTGCCTTGGATAAGATAGGGTTAGAGCCCTAGAGGATCGAGGTCCTCAAGAAACCAGGTCGGAGCCTAAACTAGATATAGGGTTGGAGCCCTTGAGGTTGGTGCCTCAAAATTGACAAGGTTGGAGCCTTGGAAGTCCAAGTCAATGCTTGGTAAATACAGGTTGGAGCCTAGGAGATTGAAGATCGGTGTCTTCACCTAGGGTTGGAGCCCTATATATATTGTAATTAATTTATTGAAGAATCAATAAAAGCATTTATTCTTTATATTGTTCATTTTGTGTTCTAAATATAAGCGATCTAATTGGTAAAAGTAAAAATTGAAAAGAAATATTGACTCACCCCCCCCTCAGTATTTCCAACAATGGGTATCAGAGCCAATACCTTCACTCAAAGCCTAATAGCTTGAAGGTTGATCATTAGAACAAAAATGGCGAAGCCAAGAAAGAAAGTCTCCAATCCTCCTAAATATGTGTCTCACTCAACCACTGAAATTGAAGTCAATCAATTTATGAAGGCTCCATTGTTCAATGGAAACTTTGATATATGGGAGGCAAGAATGAGGAATTTCTTAAAGACACAAGGCATTGAAGTCTAGAAATCAGTGATTGTTGATGGCATGATGGATGGAGAACCCAAGGAACATAATACAAGAGCAATGAAAGCAATATTGAATGGGCTATCTGATTCTATGAAGGCCAATTTTGAAAAATGTTCATCAGCAAAAGGTATATGGGATAAAATTCATGATCTTCACTCAAAATGAGCATTGACGATGATCTTTAGTCAAGAAAATGATGGAAAAGAAGAAGGAAATCCAAAGCCCATCAAGGAAGATGAAGATAAGAGTGATAACATCAAGGCTAAAGAAGACCTAGAAGATGAAGAGAATGAAAAAGATTTTGAAGAAGATCTCCTTACTAAACTTATGGCTGCCATGGAAGAGATTAACAATTTGAAAAAGGAAAATGAGGAACTTAAGAAGAAAGTGCAAGTTGGTGACCAGGACAAGACAAGGAAGGAAGTTGACCCTGTCAAGCTTCAAGTACAAGAAAGAGATGAGGAGATCGCCACTATTAAGGAGAAATTTCATCAAAACAAGAGAAAGCATCATGGAGAAGTGATATCCATGAAAAATCAATTGGATGAGGCAAAGAAATAGGAAGATACCTTGTCAATCCACCTTGAACAAAGGCACAAAAGCTTGAACAAACTTTAAGCATAGATTGGTCAACACAAGGAAGAGGTCTCCTCCCTTATATCTCAACTAGAAGAAGCAAGGAAATAAGAACAAGGATCTGAGAAGGTGATGGAAGCTTTGACATTCATAGAAGGACAAGTTGATGAAGCAGAAAGGAGAGAAACACCATGATATGCCAACTAGAAGAAAAAGATGATGACATCACCAAGTTAAAATCATAAATCACTTTTCTTAAGGCCCAATCATGTGAAGCAACCAAGATGAAGGAATAAATGGAGATCATTCTATGAAAGAAGGGTGAAGAATACAAGAAAATGAAGGAATAAACTGTATTTTTTAAAAAGGAAGTTGACTTGCTGAATAATAACTTGAAAATCTCTGAAACCCTAGATGAAATCCTAAGTCATAAAAGGTCTCCCCTCGATAAATTAGGTCTTGGCTATGCAGGTGTATCCTCAAGAAAGAATGATGCAAACCCTAATGCTTCAAACAACAAGGATGCGAGGAAGCCTGGAATAAATGTTGATGCTCCCAGTTCCAGCAAAGGCAAGGAGAAGAGTCAAGATAATTATGGAAGAAACCTTCCTCCAAGAAGAAATGCAGATGGTGTCAAGTATGCAAGAAGAAATGGTTATCATCAAAGGATCCCAAGGCAAAAAGAATTCAGAAGTAAATCAAAGAAACCTTCTTCTCCCAGGTACCAAAGTATATTTCTTGGTTATTGCTATTCTTGTACAAATTTTGGGCACACGGAAAAAGACTACGGGGCATATCACAAAGATAATTATAATGTTCCCCGTCAATATCTGAGAAGAAATTTTGCAAGAAGTCATGAATTCTTATTCATGAACAACATAGAGTGCTTCAAGTGTCATAACATTGGACATATGGCACGTAATTGTAACTTGACTTGGGCACCTACTTAAGATAGAACTATGGCAGAAAATAAATTTACACAAGTATGGAGAAGGAAGCAAATGCAATCCGAAAATCTCTTGAACTCTCTAGCCAACAACACATGTTGTTGACCTGATCTCCAATAGTCTAAGAATTTGATGGGGAAAATCTACCAAAAGGAAGACCATGCATACAATTAGAAGGAGCTTATTATGATTAGGCATTCTTACAAAGCCATCCGTGAATGAGTCTTATGAAATCCTTGATGAGCAACATGGACAATCATTCTTTGATAGATCATCTCTCAAGAACACTCCTTGAAGAATATAATCCTTATTCATCCGATGGATTATTATTGAAGATCTCTTCCACTTGATCATTAACAGGTAATATTTGATAAGGGGGAGTTGGTTCATCACATGAAGGAATTTAAGCACATCTATCGTGGACCACATTGCCAGAAAGAAGAGCACCATGACAGGGGGAGTAACATACCTATGAAGAACTACTAT
The DNA here is from genome assembly GCA_000404065.3 of Pinus taeda. Taxonomy (NCBI): domain Eukaryota; kingdom Viridiplantae; phylum Streptophyta; class Pinopsida; order Pinales; family Pinaceae; genus Pinus; species Pinus taeda. Next base: position 28,019 of record APFE031484409.1, on the reverse strand, counting down.
TCGTAAAGAAAAGAAGCAACTTGACAGGGGGAGTACTTGGGCACCCCATTTGCCACTGATGTCAAATGGGGAGAGAATGTTGAAAGGGCAAGAATATTTCCATCAATGAAAAAGGGGGAGATTTTTAATCTAGGTTATCATTGATGTCAATATGGCACTAGCCGAGATGGAAAATATTGTTGAGATCCCTGGTTCCAAATGATGATGTCATAACTCTTGTTTCATAAGAATGTCATCGTTTAATATTTCAAGTCACTAATGAAGAAGTCTTAAGAAGTGCCAAGTGACAAGTATTTAGAAGCCCTTGATGACATATGGAGGACTACATTTGATGATTTCATATTATTGATGAATGACCACAATTGATGATGGCACTTGATGAGGTCTTGATAACATGGTTGGAGATCATTTGATGGTTGGAAGATTATTTTGGAGTTATGCTAATGATGCTGCACTATGACTGCACTAGTATATCATGACATTGTTCATGCGTCATGCTACATGTATGTTTCACTCCTACATAATGAATCTATGATCCTATGATGACATTGATAACAATGAAGAAGCTAGAGAATGAAGAAGCCACGCTATCCCAAACATGCCTCATGCTGTCCCAAAATTTTTATGCATAAAATTTAAGGATAGTCACAAAGAAAAATCATTTTGGACACCTTGGAGGCATCCTTTGAAAATGGATCCTAGGCCATCTTAAAGAGGATTTTTCCCTCTTTCTAACGAGCCTTTATTTGCCCCGAAACTCCCAATAGTATGTGAGATATTGAATTTTTAAGTTAAGGAAATTATTCCTAGCAGTGAGCCGACCTATAGTCAGTCATACAAGTCGGCCTCACTTCAAATAAACGTGTCCCTTCAGTTATAAATGAAATCTCTATAAATCGACATCTAAACACTTCATTTTGATCAGCAATTTAGGCAAGAATTCAGAGATACAAAGTACAAGAGAAGACAAAAGGTCGAGGAGAACAAGGAGACTATTGTTTAGGACGAAAAAACAGGATAATTCTGTTTGGGCATAAAATCTTGGTCGAAGCTGCCATAGTTTCCATGGTCGAAGATGCCGTAGTTGTCATGGTCGAAGCTGCCGTAGTTTTCGTGTTTGAAACTGCCATAGTTGCTATGGTCGAAGTTGTCATAGTTGCCGTGGTCGAAGCTGTCGTAATTGCCATGGTTGAAGTTGTCGTAGTTTCCATGGTCAAAGCTGTCGTAGTTGCCGTGGTTGAAGCTGTCGTAGTTTCTATGGTCAAAGTTGCTGTAGTTTCTGTGGTTGAAGCTACCATTGTTGTCATGGTCGAAGTGTTGATTTATTGGGATTGGACAAATAGATCTTGTTGAAGTTTTCTCTTGATAATAGAATAGGGCAGAGTTGGAGAACTTTGTAAAGCAGCATATTGAAGATTTGTGGAGATCATTGAAGACCATGATGCATTGAAGATATTATGAGGTGACCTTGAAGAAGTTTTGTTTGGGTAACATGAAGAGAATGGTGACACCTTCATGTGAAGAACAAGGTTGTCATTGATGATGTGACGTGGAGACTAAGTGAAGGCATAGTTGAAGATTGATAGGTCTTGTTGAAGAAAACATTGGGAGCGGTGAAGTATAACCAAACATACCTTGAAAAAATGAAGCTATAGGGTTGGAGCCTTTGGGGTTGGTGCCTTGGAAAGTCCAATTTGGTGCTTGGAAAATATAGGATTGGTGTCCTTGGAGTTGGTGCTCCTAAACTCAAGGTTGGTGCCTTGGATAAGATAGGGTTGGAGCCCTTGAAGTTGTTGCCTCGAAATTGAGAAGGTTGGAGCCTTGGAAGTCCAAGTTGGTGCTTGGAAAATACAATTTGGAGCTTAGGATATTGAAGATTGGTGTCTTCACCTAGGGTTGGAGCCCTACATATATTGTACTTAATTTATTGAAGAAGTTAATAAGAGCATTTATTCTTATTGTTCATTTTGTGTTCTAAATATAAGTGATCTAACTGGTAGAAGTAAAAATTGAAAAGAAATACTGATTCACCCCCCCTCTTAGTATTTCCAACAACAAGGTGTGATGAAGCAGAAAGGCAGTGCTAGAGTTTATAATTTTGTAGCAGCACAATGGAGGTTGCAATAGTACGAGAGGCACAAAGGTTTTTGCAGTAGCACAGTGGTAGCAGAGGGAGCACATGATAGCAACAAAGGTAGCTTCAGCGTCATGAGGCTTCCAGATTGACCAAGATGCGAGTTTTTGGGTGAAGTATCAATTACTTACTTCTAAGTAATTGAGTTACAGTGCAAAAATTAGCAGTGGCAGTGCTATGGGCAACATGATGCAACATTTTAAGAGGGAGATGTAGTACAAATGTAGCAGTAGTAGTGGTAGTGTTGTGGGCAAAAGTATAGGAAGCAACAATGTAGGGGATGTGAGGTAGCAGGCCAAGCATCAACATAGGTACTGATGCGGAAGATTAATGTGATGTTTCTATGGTGAAAAATTACTAGAGCACATTCCTCACTAATAGGGAGTGATAACTTTTTGTAGCATCAAATGTGCTCTAGCCATCAAAATTGGTGGAGAGGCTAAGGCACATGAGATACCAAGACCCATAAATCGTTTGGAGAAATTCCACCAAGATGAAGAGATATTAAAATAATTAATATTTTTAATGAGTTCCTAAGTCTAAACTTAGGAAAATTAAAATATTTATGTGTATTAATATAATATGGGTGAGAAAGTTATAAATAATGAGGATCAAGCTAGTTCTAATATTAGCCGTTGATTAGGGAATTAATCTTGGACGTTGAATCATCAACAAGAAAAGTATAGGAGGAGGCTTGAGGGTCAGTTGGAGACACACCAAGACAGATCAAGAATTCAATTTTTTGGGGTTGGGTTTGTTGAGGAAACCGAGTTAGAGATCAGTTGTAGTGAGGGGTAGTTCAACAAGGGATTTCAATCCAAGGCTACAGAATACATATCAGAGAGGAAACATAGTGCTAGAAGAGGTAGTGTAGAGCCTAGGAGGGATGACGCAGAGGCTGAGGAGGCCAGTGAATAGGATGCAAAAGACAAAGAGGCATACACAGAGTACGCAACGACTAACACAGAAAGTTGCAGAGGATGACATATGCAATGTAGAGGGATGTAGAGGTTGACGCTAGGCTGAAGAGGCTACACTGAGGAGGTTCTATGGGGCAGAGTAGATCAGCTAGGAGAGGGTGCCATAGTTCCAGATAGGGTGACAAACTTCCCGAGGAGTGCTTGGAGTAGCTTTTGCTGCCATTATAAGGAAAAACCAGAGTCACTGTGGGCTTATTCATTTGGTTGCTAATTTGCCGGAATATATCTCCCTGGATAGAGGTACTATTACCGAGGGTATTCTTTAAAGGGTGAGCTAGTTCTGGCACCCTATTTTTATTCATCAATATTCTTAATAATAAAACCCTCATATATGCCGCACTGGTTTTCCTGAATTTAGTTTTTCTAGGGACAATTGTCCAAAAATAACGGTGCCCCTTGTATTGTCTCAGTTTATTTCAGTTATTGATCTGTATATTTGTGAAGGCTGCAATTGTGTTTACTTTGATGTTTATGTTATTAAATAACTTGTTAATGTAAAGTACTAGTAGGAGATGGTAAACCAGATATTGTGGTAGGGGTTTCTAATGTGTTAGATTCAGAAATTTTCACAAATAATAGAAAATATATGCACCATAAGGATTTACCTCAAGTGGGCCCATCTATGGGTTCAACCTACACCTATTGACTTATAAATTCACCAGTGTAATATTTAGCAAGTAATCCATGGGCAAGAAGCTTTTATATTAAATAAGACTGAATCATAGAGTAAGTCACCCACTGTCTATTGTCTATTATACATATCATCATTCCAATAGAGTAAATATTTATATAATAAAATGGGAATCTATGTCTCTACAATGGTTTAAGAGATTGTTTGCAATTTGGGAATGCTAACTAAATTACTTGATATAGTTCTATCACTTGTAAAATTTGATGTCTAAGTCAGGTAGCAATTTAAGAGGTTGGATTTTGTTAATGATAACCACTTTTTCTCTTAATGATGTTATGAGGTTACATATTTGTGTTCCTCGACTAATTGCATATTTTTCTGTTGGGAGCGGGATCCCCCAAGGGCAGTTTTGGGGCTAAAAGCCCATGTTTAAGTCAATTTTTGTAATAGTATTATAAAGACTCCACATTTTATGGTCGCGGAGCGTGAAGGTGTTATGTGTCATAAAGGGTAGTCCACCCTTAGTTTTGTGAAGTAAAGTCGGCTATAAGAGATCTACCCATGGTCCGCGGACCATGGGATTATATAAAAAGAGCTAAGCTCTAAGTAGTTTAGGGGAGACAACATATAAGAGAGTCATAGCTTTAGAGAAATAAATCTATGTCTTGGGTTGTAGTGTAGGTAGAGGCTTTGCAACAAAGTGCGTAGAGGCCTAGGGTAGAAGTCTATAGCTGAGTGCGCGGACCCCTGCAGTTGTGTGCGTAGGGTGAAAAAAGTCTGTAACACTTGGAAGATATTAATAACAGGAGTTATTCTGCAATTTTTGTGTATTTGTTCTATTGATGGGTTTGGACACTTTGTATATGAATTTCCTTTATTATGCTTATATGATGCATGAATGAATGCAGTTACGTTGAATAAATAAACACAATTATGAATATCTGATTACACGGTGATAACTTTAAGTATTCGACAAAATAAGAAAATCATTTAGGGTAATTGAGGAATTTGTACAACACGCTGCCATAACAACGCGAAAGTACCTGAGCCCCAGGTTAGGGCTGCGTGAAGGTCGATCGTATAATTTCGTGATGGTATTGAAAGCCTGAATAGAGGGTTTATCTTACAAGCTCTAGAGCGAGATCACCTATGCAAAGGCAGGGATAGAAGAAATCAAAGGACATCACAACCATCTTAGGGTGTGAAAACTTGGTTCCAGCATCCCCCCATATTGCTTCGGTTGAGACTTCAGTCCGCACTCTGCGAGCTGATGCCGAAAGGTCTAGTAGTGTAGGGATTTGTTTAGCTAATAAATGCTGAACCTGGGTCAAGCCTCCTCAAGCCGACAAATGGTTCCATTGTCGGGACGAGAATCTGCATAAGAGATGTGTGATGTCATATCACTGGAATCCAACTAAGAAGGAGATTGGAGATTGGTTGGATAAAAAAATCCACGAATTCGTAGCACAAGACAACATAAACCCACGACTTACAAAAGAATAGTGGTTGGACAGATACCTATATACAGAGATCCATGAGATCTTTTTCTGATCCTTCCCTTTCGAGCTATGAGAGTGGATCACGAAGCTAGCAGATAGATAAGGAAGTTGGAAACTTGACGGTCCTATTGTGTGGACCTTGGAGCTAGTATGAAGGTTGGTGTTGGATTGATGGGGCATGCCCCAGGTTTGGAGTTAATTAGCCAAACAAATCCATACACTACTGGCCCTTTCGGAAACAAGCCATGCTGCGCGGACTGAAGTCTCACCCAAAGCAGTATGGGGGGATGCCGGAACCAAGTTTCCGCACCCTAGAGATGTCTGAGGTGTCGATTTAGTCCAACTGTGCCTACCTTCGTGCTCTGTCTTGACCTGCAAGACTTTTGCGATCTGTTAGAATCGTCTTTCGTGCATCCCTAACCAGGGGCTAAGATGCTTTCGTGCTGCTAGGGCAACGATCTACACTATTTCCCCAAGTTACACAATGTATCTTACTTATCTTCTTACAATTGTTAGTTAACTTCACGTAAACAGATACTTTATCTCACTTTTACTTAATCAACACAGTTATATATGTTCGTGCACCATATAGACAATAGAAATGCAATTTATACCCAATATATTTGATACAAAAAATAGGAAATAAATACACAAAATTGATGTAAACTTCTCTTTGTTAATGCTTAAACAGTTACAGACTCGACTCACCCTGCGCACTCAGCTGCAGGGGTCCGTGCACTCAACTACAGACTACTAGGCCTCTGCACACTCAGCTGCAGAGCCTTCTCCTACTCTATGACCCAAAGACTTGAATTTACCCTTAGATCTTCCGCTATCCTTCTATTCCATGATCACTACTTGAATTAGAATTCCTTTTACAACTTAGAGCCTTGCTCTATTTATACAATCCCATGGTTCGTGTACCATGGGTAGATCTCTAAAGCTGACATTACGTTACAAAATTGAGGGCGGACAACCCTATGACTCATTTACAACTTTGCGATCCACGCCCACAAAATTCGGAGTCTTTACATCAGATTTACAATTTTTAGCCAAAATCTGGGCTTTAAGCCCTAAAACTTCCCTTGGGGGATCCCATGTCCAACAGGCCCCCAACACAAACATCATGACTCACCCTTGAGTCACTCTGTCGGTGTGGAGATCTTGGCGTGAAGACTGCTTCTCGAAGCTAGTTAGATGGCCGGGCCACTTGTATACGACTTCAACCGACTATTGTTTACTTTTCCTTGGAAGAGTTTGCGATTTAACTTCAGTAATTGTGCCGCGCCGCCATCTGTGATCTCCTTAATAACATACGGTCCCATCCAATTCATTTGGAGCTTCCTCGAGAATTTATCAAACTTACTATCATATAAAAATACAAAATCATTCACCTTAAAGGTGCATAACTTGATATGTCGATCGTGCCAAGCCTTTTTGCACAACTTTTGTACCCGCTAATGGAATCCAGCCAAAATTTTTTCTTCTTCAAGCTCCTCTAACTACGCAAGCCTCTCCTCTAGGGCTCCACGGTCCATCATACCTGTGAGTGCTACTATGCGCATACTAGGCAGGATATACTCCAACGGCATTATGACTTCCACTCCACAGAGCAGCCTAAAAGGCGTCTGTCCCATCAGTTTCTTGCATGTTGTCCTATAAGCCCATAATACTGTGGGTACGCAAAGGTCCCAATCACTTCGATGCGCATTGCATACTTTCATCAGCATGGTCTCCAATACTTTGTTAAATGCCTCTATGGTCTTGTTAGCCTGTGGGTGATACCGTGTGATTTTTTGATGATACACCTGAAACTCTTTCATCAACGTGTTGATCGTTTAATTCAGGAAATGTGTATCACGATTGCTCATTAAGATCTTCATACAACCGAATTGCATCAGTATGTGTTCAAACAGAAACTTCACGTCCGTGCAATCTTTTACTGGCTGCACTTCTGCCCAACGCATCAGGTATTCTATCGCAGTAATAATATATCTCGTGCTTGTCTTTCCTTGTGGTTTGATAGGTCCTACAAAGTCGACCGTCCACTTTTCAAAGGGCTACAATGTTTTTTGTGGATTCAAAGTCATCTCGTCCCTCCACGATGGTTTACCTGTTCTTTGACATACATCGTATGCTTTGCAATGTGCTTTTGAATCCTGATGAAGGGTCGGCCACCACAACCCTGCACGAAGAATCTTCTGTGCAGTCGCTCTCCCTGTATAATGTCCTCCTGCAATGCCTCCATGAGTGTCTGCAAGCATATTTCTTCATTCAAATTCAGGTACATACCTTCATAGTATCTCATCATTCCCCATGTTATATAGGTCCCCTACAATGACAGAGAAATCTGCCACGCGCACCACTAGTTCCTTCCTTTGCTGGACGTATTACCCTTAAAGCACAATTCCAGTCATGAGAAAGTGAATTATATCTTCAAAATATCCATCTGCTATGCACACAACAAAGAGCTGTGCATCAAGTAATTGTTCATCCAGACAAGTAGGTTCCTCGCCTGTCTCAATGAGTGATAGGTGATTTGGTCCCGCGTTCAATCATCTAGGCTTCACAACAACTTAAAAATCATATTCTTGGAACAATAAAATCCATTTGTATATGCGCGTCCCCAACATAGGCTTATTGACCAAGTATTTCAATGTGGAATGATCTTTATACATCTTGAAGTGTCCCCCTAGCAAGTAGTGCCGATATTTCTAGAGTGCATACACCATAGAAAGTCCCTTGCGTTCAATGGTGGAATAATTATTTTCTACTTTAGATAATTTGTGACTCGCGAACGCGATAGGGTGATCCAAGCCCTCTCTGCCATCTTGTGTGAGTACTGCCCCCAGCACTATACACGACGTGTCAACATGAACATGAAATTATTTCTTCCAGTTCGGCAAGATAAGAATCGACACAATAACCATGTTCTCCTTCAATATATCCAGACTTTTCTTACATTCATCATCCCAGCAGAATGTGACATTCTTCTTCAACAACTTTTCCATTAGCGCGGTGATCTGGGCATAGCTTCTAATAAAATTTTGTAGTACCCCATATGTCCCAAGGTAGCATGCAGCTATTTCACACTGCACGGTGCTTCCAAATTTAGAATCATCACAATTTTCGTGGGGTCTACCATCAACCCTTGTTTACAAACCACATGCCCCAACAGGTTCCCAAAAGGAATGAGGAAAATACATTTCTCGAGGTTGTGCATGATTCAGTATCTTCGACATGTATTCAACATCAAGCGTAGGTTTGCTATATGGAACCTAACCAGCCCAAATACAGTCTAGTCATAAAAATAGATCTCTAATAACTTATGAATATATTCCCTGAATGTCGCAACAACCATGCGCGAAAAATTGGCAGGCATGTTCTTCAACCCAAATGGCATGACAGTGTATTGAAAGCAACCCCACTAAGTCGCGAAGGTTGTCTTGCTCCTATCCTCTGGCACAATTTTGATCTAGTGGTACCCTAAGGACCCATCCATGAAGACCGCCTAGGTTGTCCAATACCTCATCTGTGAACGAACTTGCGAATGGATCATGTACACATGTGTCGTTCAACTTTATGAGATCCACACATATTCTTATTTCATCTTTTTGCTTCTTCTCTTGTACCACCATTAGACTTACCCAATTGGATTCCTCCACAGGCTCGATGATGCCTGTTGCAAGCATCTTGTCTAATTCCACGTGGACCTTCTCCTTGTATTTAAGATTTAAGTGATACAGTCTTTGCTTCACTGGCTTCACATAAGGTTTTAACATGATCCTCATTACCCCTAAGTCTATGATTATTCTCTTTAAGTCTGTAAACTTGGTCAGGAATAAGTCTTGATATTCATGGAGTAGTTTAGCCACCTTGCCCACCGTTGTGTCGTCCCAGTAGTCCCCAATCTTCGCGAATTTAGGTTCCGCCTCCGTACCAATATTCGCCTACCTAGTCTTCATTGGTGCAGTTATGTCAGGATTCTCAATTTATGGTCCTTGAACCTCGCACTGGCCTTCTGTTTCAGGAATATTATTTTTTCGCAGATATTCATCCTCTTCCTCAACAGTTACATTATAACATTCTAGTGTACAGCTTAACTGAGCAGCCCATTCAGGATGAATCAACTCTACTGGCTCCTGTGGCATCCTAAAGATGGCCAATTTTACTTCTTGTAGCGCTTCATCAATACTATCCCAACCATCCTGTTTCTGGGAAAACTAGTGTCTTTTCGATCGACTAGCCCTCTAGGATTGGCAACTATCCTAGAAACAAACAGTTTAAAGTAATTCGTGATTTATTCTATGTATAATAGATAAGAGAGAGGCAAAGGAACCAACCTGGATCTTCTGCTTAACTCCTTGCTTGATCTCTCTCCCTCTTGATAGAGCTTGCAACTCATCTCCTACTTATCCCACTTAGAGAATACCTGTAGAAACACAGTAACAAAACACCATCAAAGCATCTTGATCTATTATATCATAAGCATTGCAGAATCAGAAATACAATGAACATAAAATGGCATTCACAAATAATAACATTCACAATTGCACAGTTGTATGGAAGAAAACTCAAAGAAATTTATTAAATAAAAGGGAGAATTACAACCCAACTGTCTGATCCAGCATCCTCCTCCTAGCATCAAAGCCCCCTTCATCTCATGAAAAGCAAGATCACTCAACAATACAATGCTCTTTCTCAGATACAAACTATCAACACTTCCTTGCAAATTAAAAAATTCCAATCCCCAGATCTCTCAAATGAGGGATCCATTTATAGATGTGTGCAAGGGTGTGAGTCATCTTTGGGTTTTTGATTAGTTTCATTCAACTTGTTGTTTTTGGTTCCACTTAGAGATTTCTTGGATCTCTTACTCATCACTGGGTGAATTCAGAGAGGCAAGTGTCATAGGAGAAGTTTCTAGAAGATTCCATGAGCATCCAATTAAAAAACTGTCTCAGACATTTGTCAATTCTCGCTCATCGCACCCTACAGAAGGCCTCTTCAGTATGCATCGTACCTGGCTAGTGTAGAAGTCAGTATGCATCGCACCCTGATAGTGGAGCAGTCAGTATGGTCTAGTTTTGGCCAGTTCTGGATGGTTTTTCAAGTGGAACTTTTGGGGAATGATGTAATCAGTTGACCATGATCCTTTAGGGTATGAAACAACACTTTTAGGGGTTAAAGAGCCCTAGTTTATCGACATATAAGATTTGGGTTCCAGTGCCTAAATATGTCTATATCAGTTGCTCCCTAAAGCATGAAGTCGTAAATCTTTGATGTCGGGTGAAATGCTTTATCGTGAGGATCCAAGGTTTTCGAAACTGGAAGGTGACCTATATAAGATACAATACAATACATCGTCATAATATAATTCTTTTCATGATCTAGCTGAGGCAGGAATTCCCATGCTCAACTTTATAAATTCATTTCATGTACATAGAACAGATAATCGTCTGCAGTTGCAGACTGCTGATTCTTCATATGTAGGGTCATCATCCTTGGCTTGGATGACCATCTGTGTAGCTTCTGTGTACATTTGATGTCTTTATATCTTGAATATATCGCAGCCTGGATGGATGAAACTAGATTCGGGGTCTTCAATCTCGTTCAATATTTTCCCGATGTACAAGTCGATCCATGTGAAAAGATGTTCCGAAGTCGAACATGGAAAGACATCTCTTGATTACCAACCAATAATGTGAGTTGTTAACAGACGTGAGAGGAATCACCGATAATGATAATGAACCTCAAGGTACTACAGTACAATTCACGTGGTGTGAATATGTGATCCGATGTCAAACACGACACAAAATCTTTCGGTTGAAGGCTATTGATGTCAAGCTGTCGCTGGAAGTGAGAAACTTTCCATTGAGGCATGCAAGCTTCAAAGTACTAAAAGAGTTGTTTCTATATCAACTTCTTGGATAATGAGCTGATGTCGACAAGAAGTGACTCATTGTAGGAGGGCCTTAATGTATCCCACATCTATGACACGAAACGAAGCAAATGATTTTCTGGAGGTGAAAACGATCTGACGACACAACGTTCAGGAATGGCGGTCATGAAAAGTGGAGGGTGAAGGTATTGCAGTGGATGAGGCATTAACTGAATTATGGTTTCTCAATTGAATGGCTTCTCTTGAACATATCGGTGACACTGAGATGTATTGGTAGCATTAACCACAAAATATGGATGGTGTGGAGGACCAATGGTGAAATGACCGGTGAACGGAATAACCCAACCCGACTCAATCATGGTGATGGAGTGAAAGTGTCATGTTCAAGAGCGACCTGCTACCATAAAATTCTTCAGGTTTTCTTCCCTTTTTCCCCAGTCATTGCTAACCAGTACCTGTTTATTTTTGGCAAGCTTGAGGAGGATAACATATGCTTGTTCTATAATTTTCCCTTCGGGCAAACCTGTTGCTATGTTTTAGCGAGTCTAGCGACAGTGAAACTCGTTCTCGTCTAGGTGGACAAGTTTGTCGCTATTGTTTTAATGAGTTTAGTGACAAAGATAACTTGGTATTTTTCATGTTTAAAGAGTTTGAAAAAGGACGAAAAGGAAACTCTGGTAGTTCTTTTTCATAGCATAACCCCTTAAGTCTGAAAAAGGATAAAATAATACAAAAGGGATGACCTTTCGATCACTTTAGCAAGCCAAAAAGACAAGTGTTCGAACTTTTTCGTGAGATAATCCCTCAGGTCCGAAAAAGATTAAAATATACAGGAGGGATGGCACTTCCCATTACTTTAATGAGCTAGAAAGGGCAATATCTCTACAATATTTTCATATTTAACGAGTTTGAAAAGAGTTTAAAGGAGATTCGTTTTTGAGGAACGAGTGGCGTTTAGGGTAGCAACTGGTTCCAGGTAAGCTTGGAACTTCTCAAAACATTGTGATGTGAAGAGGGTGGCTAATAGGACTACTCGTCATAGCTGTTCCTCAAAAAAGGTAAAAAATTAAGTGGAAGCGTATGGCCGGCCAAAAGAATGGAGGTGATGGCAGGAACATGACCAAGGCTCAAAAGGTTGATAGCATGGAAATCACAAAGGTTATTTACCAAAGGTGGGTTCATTTTTTAATGAGCTTGAACCGTGGGGAACTATGCTCGGTGGTAGGTTTATTTTTTAACAATATTGAACCATGTGATAACATATGCTCAGTATAGTGGTCAAATATGTTCAATTCACCGTTTAGCACATTATATTCTTTCATCAGTCGTTCAACCTGCTCAATCACTCCATCAGATTGATTAGAAATACATATATATGCACGAAAAATGAATTAAAACTAACATTTTACTTGAAGTACGTGAATAGTAAATATAAAAAGTAGTTTTACCTTTCACTTTCATCATTTCATTTCAAATTTTGGATTTTGGAGCTTTGGAGTGGTTTTCCCCCTCAAATTTCATCAGTTGATTTTAGGGGATCCGGTGGACTATTCTTCGCGCCATCAGGACCAGGTAGGAGCTAATCATGAGCTCTTCATTTTCATTCCATCCTTTCTTGATTCTGAGCAAGTTTTTCCATTTTTTCCGGGCCCCTGGGGTTTGAAGAACTCATTTTCCAACCATCACACCTAGCCTATATCAAAATCTGTGATGCATACTAAGCTGTACACTGGCCAATCAGTATGCATCTAACCTTGGTCAAAGGCAGGGTGAGATGGGCACAGAAGGGCATCTTTATGCAGTGATTTTTCATGAATTTTTTGTCTGTTTTTGCTCAAATTTGGATCCTAACTCAACTTTTGTTTGTGTTTTAGATATTTGTTGGATCAAGATGGTCATCACATGGCATGAATGCGAACATGAAGAAGAGGACATGATTGCCTTACATGAATAGGGAATAGTTGCTGTATTACAAAACTGTGGCTTGCTAAAGTTCTTCCGCATATCTAGCATGAGGCAACAAATCAGTTTGTTGCAGTATTTTCTCGATGCTTGGGATCCGATTGACCAGGTATTCCAGATCAGAGGCAAATCTATTCCATTGAAAGTCAAGGACATTTATTTTCTGACGGGGTTGTTGAGGCATGGTGCCCCTCTTTCACTATCATGATTCGCCCGTGGAGGTGAATCCATGAAAGATTATATTCATCAGTTCTGTAGAGATGGATCTCAGCCCAATAGAGATGGCAAGATCAATATCCGGGATGTCACTGATTGGCCCTTGAGGACCATTTTATTTACCTTTTCTAGATTGGTTGGCAGCGCAACTTTACACTTGGCAAACAGATCTTACATGTAGTACGCCCTAGAATGCTTGGAACCGAAGGTGTTCAACTAGTGTGAGGCGGTACTTCCTGTCATAAAAGAACAAATCTCCAAAGTAAAGAATGGATGAACCAAGAATTTTGGCTACGGTTCCATATTGACTACTTTTTCTTTGGAGAGGATTCCACTGATGCAACCTCAAAACATTTCACTAGGATAGTCAGCACTGAGGGAACCACGGATGCAAAGATGGGTTGATATTATGGCTAGACATGCTAGTCAGTCATAAATTTCCTTCTCTGATGCCTTTTTCGAGTGGTTTGACCATTAGGAGATGGTCTTTGCGGAGTATCCATATGTTAGGATGGATTTTTGAGGTGACCCGGATTTGGCGTTACCAGCTAGCGAGCAATGGAGTGCTATAGGTAAAGTGATTCGACCACATCTTTGTTTATTGGTTTTAAAATGTTTTTCTATTTTTTAATGTTATCAAGACTAATCAAACTCATATGTGTGTGTAGATATTGGGCCAGTGCGACTAGCAGCACGACCATGGGCGGTAGCTGATGCTCCAGCAGGAGAGGCTGTAGGTGATGCCTACATTAAACAACAACGATGAAACGACTGCTCTTTTCTTTTTTAATCATGTAGTCTCGAGATTTGGTGTTCCACAAGCCATAGTCACAGATCATGGATCGCATTTTCATAATCACATGATGGTTGAATTGACTGCCAAATTAGGAAATCCCGTGATAGTTCTACTCCATATTATCCGTAGGCTAACGGACAGGTTGAGGCAATCAACAAAGTCCTTAAGCGCATTCTGCAGAGAATGATTGGAGTCCACAATTGGAATTGGCATTTAATTGTGTACTCAGCTCTGTGTGCATATAGGACTTCGGTGAGAAATGCAATTGGATTTATGCCCTTTCAATTTGTGTATGGTCTGGAAGATTTCTTACCAATTCAGTGTGAAATTTCGTCCCTCAAGCTTGCAATTGATTTGCTTCCCAAAACTTCGAAAGAAGAGGCTTGTTTCTTGGAACTAATCCACCTCAATTAAACCCATCGTGATGCCACGTTGGCTAACGAAGAAAATAAGAAATGATTCAAGGCGCAATTTGACAAAAATGTCAAGCCTCGTGTCTTCTTAGAAGGTGTCCTGGTCTTGCTTTACGATCAGGACTCTGACAAATTGGGAGCAGGTAAGTTTTAACCATTATGGATGGGCCCCTACATTGTTAAACGAGTATTGAAAAAAGGAGCCTACGAGTTGGTCGATTGTGATGGGATTCCACTGTTGTAGCCCCGAAACGGGTTGTATCTTAAATGTTACTATGCTTGATTAAGTGTAGTAAACTCTTTGTATACATGTTTTGTTGCATTTTTGTTTTCTTTTAGAGTTGTCATTTTGGTTAGGTAATCCACTTCTCTTTTGTTGTAGATGTCAGACTTTTTGGAACCGTTTTTTGGGTACGTCGATGGAGCTAGTCGTCGTATGTAGAACCTATCCTCTACGGCCTGGGCCATTCTCGCTCCAAGCGACGAGTTAGTGACTTTCAAGGGGATATGTATTGGCCGATCGAAGAACAACATCGCTGAGTATAGCGCGTTGATTGAGCTTCTCTCTAATGCCATTTCACATGGCATATGTCGACTCATTGTCAGGCTAGATTCACAACTCATCATTCTACAGCTCACTGGCGTTTATTCCATTAGTTACCTAGCTATTTATCACATATTCCTAAGAGTCAGGATTTTGGAAAGATAGTTTGTTTCCATTCAATATCAACACATTTCCAATAACTTAAACACATTGACTGATTCATTAGCAAACTATGTATTAGATAAACATTTGCAACATTTGTAAAGAAAGAATTTTACATTAACATTTGCATCAGGATTGCATAACTTAACCAAAATAAAAATCCGAAAAACAAAAATGTATAACTGTTTATAGTTTTTACAAAATGTTTTGTGTCTAAGAAAAAATTGGTCACATGACCAAGAAACTAAAAAATGAATGCAAAAAAAGCATCCTAGACTAATGATGTTGGTGATAACATGTCACCGCCTGTGCAATCATGCACAAGATCTTGGTCCATTGACTCGGCACACCAGTAGTATGGCGCTGTAACCTCAAAGGTAACTCATCGGTCCTAACATCTTGAATACCGAGAGTGAGGCCCTCGATCTGACCCTACAACACCGCCAGGGTCTCCGATATGTCTAGATCTCGAAGGATGGCCTTCCCTACAGCCTCTCCTGCTGGATCGTCAGCTACCACCTGTGGGCATGCCGCTTGTTGCACTGGCCCAATATCTGCACACACATATTAGTTTGATTAGTATTGATAACATTAAAAAACACAAAACATTAAAAAACTGACAAACATAGATGTGGTCGAATAATTTTACCTATAACACTCCACTGTTCCCTAGCAGAGTCGCCATTTTGTTTCTGGGAAAACTAGTGTCTTTTTGATCGACTAGCCCTCTAAGATTGGCAGCTATCCTAGAAACAAACAGTTTAAAGTAATTCGTGATTTCTTCTATGTATAATAGATAAGAGAGAGGCAAAGGAACCAACCTGGATCTTTCGCTTAACTCCTTGCTTGATCTTTCTCCCTCTTGATAGAGCTTGCAACTCCTCTCCTACTTATCCCGCTTAGAGAATACTTGTAGAAACACAGTAACAAAACACCATCAAAGCATCTTGATCTATTATATCATAAGCATTGCATAATTAGAAATACAATGAAAATACAATGGCATTCACAAATAATAGCATTCACAATTGCACATTTGTATGGAAGAAAACTCAAAGAACTTTATTAAATAAAAGGGAAAATTACAACCCAGATGTTTGATCCAACATCATCCTCCCAGCGTCAAAGCCCTCTTCACCTCATGAAAAGCAAGATCACTCAACAATACAATGCTCTTTCTAAGATACAAACTATCAGCACTTCCTTGAAAATTACAAAATTCCAGCCCCCAGATCTCTCAAATGAGGGATCCGTTTATAGATGTGTGCAAGGGTGTGAGTCATCTCTGGGTTTTTGATTAGTTTCATTCCACTTGTTGTTTTTGGTTCCACTTAGAGATTTCTTGGATCTCTTACTCATCCTTGGGTGAATTCAGAGAGGCAAGTGTCATAGGAGAAGTTTCTAGAAGATTCCATGAGCATCCACTTAGCAAACTATCTCGGACATTTGTCCATTCTCGCTCATAGCACCCTCCATAAGGCCTCTTCAGTATGCATAACACCTGGCTAGTGAAGAAGTCAGTATGCATCACACCCTGACAGTGGAGCAGTCAGTATGGTCCAGTTTTGGCAAGTTCTGGATGGTTTTTCAAGTGGAACTTTTGGGGAATGATGTAATCAATTGACCATGATCCTTTAGGGTATGAAACAACACTTTTAGGGGGTTAAAGTTCCCTAGTTTATCAACATATAATATTGGGGTTGTAGTGCCCAAATATGTCTATAACACATCCTGAAAAGTGAAGGTCGTTATGAACCCTTCGCATAGAATATCCCATTCACCTGTCCTATGGCGGAGCTCTGTTTCTATATACCAGTTCATTGGTATAACATCTAGGGTGTGACAGAATAGGTGCACCCACTCAGGTTGTGGCATTTTCTCATAGGCCTACGTCAACTTGTCCAGATGCATGTGCGGATCATCCTGCCCATTGTATTTATCTGCCAATCACATTCTAGGCTTCCCAAACAGTGTGCGCATCATCCTTCTACATTCACACCAGTCATCAAAGCTCCCTTTGTGCGTACCCTAACACCTTGTGGGCGTAGTGCATAGTACCCAGTTCAAGGCCTGGAAGCATTGCTTTTTAGGCACCTCCCTTTCAAATTCATCTAAGAAAGAATATACCTCACTTAACCCATCATAAGTAGGCAGGTCTCGCACTTCTGTCGATAAATAGTGTAGTGATCTTGTCATCATATTGCAGTTCAACATGGTTACTTTGTGTAACCGGTTCTATTATCACTCTATATCCTCATCAGAATCTAACGTACAGGAGCTTTTGCACTCCCATGAAATCCACCCATCTGCGGTAGGATTTAACTAGTCTTGCTCTCGCGCAATTATCTTGTAGATGCAGTCCAAATCATCATCACTTTCATACTCGTGCACCATATCTGTATAGCGCAATCCGTCAATAGGGTCCAAAGGTATAACTAAGTGTAGTGACTTCTTCTCAAAAATCATCTTCCACTTCTTTAAATTAATCACCACATTCATGTCAGTGGTCCAATCAATTCCTAAGAGCGTGGGGTATGAATTTCTATCATAAACAATCTATACCACTTCAAATTCTGCTAGCGCGCTCGCTCCCTCAATATCCACAATGATTCCCTGCAATCGCCCCATGGGTATTATTTTCTGCTAGTTCACTATTCGCAGCTGAATAGAAGACCACTACAGTGTAGGTCTCCCCATGTGTTCCCATGTTTGCGTCGGCAGAACATTCGCGTTTGATTCTAAATCCAAAATTACTTGGTCCATCTCCTATTCTCCAATCTGCGCGGTTAGCCTCATTTCCCTTCCCGTACTTGTCTTATTCTTTCCAATCTTCCAGACTACGTGCAATTCTCTTGCCACGGTCCCAACACATCTATTAATGAGTTCCTGTAATCCTTTTACAGCCTTGCTGTCACACAGTAACTTCATGCATGTTTCTAGGAATATCATAAGCATAGATGGGTCCATCTGTGGCTCTGGTCTATCTTTGCTTCCTGAAGTGGAGGCATCAGTGAAGCTCTTCTTAGCTTCCATAAAGGTTCCTGAGCGTGCTCCAAATCAAACTTCGATTCTTTCGCCGGAGCTTTGCGAACCCAAGTAATATCTTCCATCTATTTTTCCTTATCATCTCCCATTGCAATTCCACTTTGGAGCACAGTGTTCACATTTGGATCTTCCTCGCATGGCTCATACCTCATCATTTGTAGGTTTTGAGTTAGGGGAGGTGGTAGCACTCCCTTGTCGCGTTTCCTAGCTATCAGCGTAGGACAATATTCCTTCTCATGATTAAACAAGGTACAATACAGACATGATGGATGCATTGGGTTCATACAATTGCGTGCATAATGTCATGGCCCTCCACGATTGTAGAATATCAGTTGTCTGCGACCTCTTCCAAGTCATCCTCCACCTCGAACTTGTCCGTGCCCCTGAAATCCTATTCGCGCCACTCCTGCGTTGTGGTCTAGGGGTCGTGTTTCATCCTGAACGCTGTAGGTGGGATTCCTATCCATCATTAACTCATAGATTCTACAAGTGTTCTCATCGTGTCCCACCGGCCTACAAAAAGTATAGAACAACTATTGTGAATTCTGCGTGTACTTCTGTAGCAAATGGCAGTTGTTCGTAGCATGCTTTACACCTATTTGACAAATCATGCACCACAAGGCAGGAGCCACGCTAGGTCCTGCTTGCGCTTCCGACCTTAACGGCATTAGTCCTCCTCCTGCAAGGTAATTTGTGAACACTGGGTAGTGGTCCTTATCATGACCCCGACCCTTGCATTTTATGCACCACACCTCTTTGCATACTTCTGGTTGAGTTGTCCTATCCTGTTTCAGACTCTGCATCTCAAGGCATAAGTTTTTCAACTGCGTGTGGATCTATCGAACTACCAAGTTAGGATTGCATTGGGGTCTCATCAAGCATAATCGCGGTCTCTAAGGCCTTTGCCTGAGTTGTTAACTTCTGCTGCAACAATACGCTCCTCAAATGTGGTGTTAGCAACGTCACAAACCATTCACAATGTTGTCCATCCGTCAGATTCATATTAGCTTCACGAATTGTACACTTCAGCCTTTTATCCAGCTCCTAAGGAGTCTCACCTGGTAGCATTATGATCTCTTTGAATCCAATGGTCGACTGGGCTTCTGACTTCGACCGGCTAAATTCCTCATTTAGCGTAATTTAGATATCTGTGATTCCCGCATTCGGATTATCATTTGAGTGCTTAATGTACCATGTCAGCGCACAATCCTGCAGAGCACTAATGAATGTCGCTTTCTTTATATTGTTTTATGTAATCCCCTGTTCTTCCGATACGGCTCTTACAACAAACCAAAATTGGGCCAGATCCTCATTTCCCAATCCCTTGAACACATGCAACTTTATTGTGCTTGCCATATTGAATCATGGTGGTGGCAGAGGTGGTACGGGTGAAGATGGAGGTGATGGTGGTGAAGCTAGTGGCGGTGGGTGGGGGTGGTATGCACGGAATTCTTTGTCTTATCAAATGGATCACACTTCACAAAGAGACCTTCGTGAGTTCTTCCTCATCCCCTCGTGGAGGTGAAATCAAAGGGCTATTCTATGGTCCCTTAATTCCTTCATTCCTGTAGGTTTTTCCACTTCACGTAGCTCGAGACATCAAGGTAATTTCATAACCCTCTTTTCACACAAAAACATTTTAATCCAAGTATTCAGAGACTTTACATACTTACCTCACGGTCCTTTGAGAAAGCGTCACTCTGCCTTGCTATGGTTGACTGAAGTATCTACCGCGAACTCAGTAATGAATCCTCCTATAATCTGATCTAGCCAGTGATCAACAAAGCGTGAGATCTAATCCTTTGATGTGTCCAATCTGCGCACCAACTCTGGGGTCCACACAATAGGACCGTCGAGCTTCCACCTTCCTTGGCTATCTGCTAGCTTTGTGATACACTTGTACAACTCAGTAGGGAAAGATGCGAAGAAGATCTCATGGATTTCTGTGTACAGGTAGCAGTCCAACCACTCTTCTTTTTTTAGTAGCAGATTCCTGTTCTCCTGCGTCGTGAACTCGTGAATTCTCTTGTCCAACCAACCTTCAATTTTCTTCTTAGTTGGATTCCAATGATACGACATCAAACATCTCTATGTAGATTCCAGCCATGGAAACAGAACCATTTGTTGGCTTTATGGGGCCTACCCATGTTTAGTGTTAATTAGCCAAACAAATCCCTACACTGCTGGCCCTTTCGGAAATAGCCCGCGGTGCGTAGACAAAAGTCTCACCCAAAGCAGTATGGGGGATGCTGGAACCAAGTTTCTGCACCTTAGAGATGTCCGAGGTGTTGATTTAGTCCAACTGTGCCTACCTTTGCGCAGGTCACTTCGCGCTCTGTCCTGACCTGGAGACCTTCACGATATGTTAGGATAGCCTTTCGTGCAACCCTAACCAGGGGCTGAGATGATTTCATGATTTTAGGGCAGAGATCTATGCTATTTCCCCAAGTTTCACTGCATATATTACTTATCTTCTTATAATTGTTAGTTAACTTCGCATAAACAAATACTTTATCTCACTTTTACTTAATCAACACAGTTATATATGTTCGCGCACCATATAGATAATAGAAATGAAATTTATACCCAATATATTAGATACAGAAAACAGGAAATAAATACACATAATTGATGTAAACTTCTCTTTATTAATGCTTCAACAGTTACAGACTCGACTTGCCTTATGCACTCAGCTGTAGGGGTCCGCACACTCAGCTGCGGACTACTGGGCCTCTGTGCACTCAGCTGCAGAGATTTCTCCTACTCTACAACCCAAACACTTGACTTTACCCTTAGATCTTCTACTATGCTTCTATTCCATGATCAGTACTTGAATTAGAATTCCTTTTACAACTTAGAGCCTCGCTCTATTTACACAATCCCATGGTCTCCGGACCATGGGTAGATCTCTAAAGTCGACATTACATTACAAAATTGAGGGTGGACAACCCTATGAATCATTTACAACTTCGCGCTCTGCGACCATAAAATGCGGAGTCTTTAAATCGTATTTACAATTTTTAGCCAAAATCTGGGCTTTAAGCCCCAAAACTTCCCTTGGGGGATCTTGTGCCCGATAGTTGGAAGCATCGGGGGATAATATTGCCTGCGTTGTTGATCATTGGCTCAATTGTGTCATAGGAGGATTTGTGACTGAAATCGCGGTTGACACCTCAGTTAGCTATAGCGAGGTGGAGCAATGCTTTTTCAAAGGACCGTGAGGTAAGTATGTAAAATATTTGAATACTTGGATTAAAAATCTGTTGCACGAAAAATGGGTTATGTAAATACCTTGATGTTCGGACTACGCAAAGTGGAAAAACTTGTAGGAACGAAGGAAAAAAGGGTATGGAGTATAGCCATTTCATTTCACCTCCGCAAAGTGACGAAGAAGGGATAGTGAAGGTTTCTCCACAATGTGCTATTCAGTTAATAAGTCAAGGATTCCCACGAATACCACCTATGCCCGCACCACCTCCAACTTCACCACCCTCACCTCCAACTTCGATCATACCACCTCCACCTCCACCATGGTTTAGTATGGCAAATACACTGAAGTTGCCTTTGTTCAAAGGCTTGGGAAATGAGGACCCAGACCAATTCTAGTTCATTGTAAGGGCTGTATGGGAAGATCAAGGTGTTGTAGATGATAATATAAAGAAGGCGACACTGGTTAGTGCTCTTCAAGATCACATGTTAACTTGGTATATTAAGTACTCTAACGATAACCCGAATCATGCAGTAGCAGACATCTAGGAAACATTAAATATGGAATTTAGTAGGCCTAAATCTGAGATGCAGCCAATTGTGGGATTCAAAGAGATCGCGATGTAACCAGGCGAGATGCCTTGGGAACTAGATCAGAGGCTGAAATGTACAATCCGCGAAGCCAACATGAATTTGACAGATGGACAACATTGCGAGTGGTTTTTGGCTTCACTACTACCACACTTAAGGAGTGCGCTATTGTAGTAGAAGATAACAACTCAGGAAGAGGCCTTGGAGATTTCCATGAGACTACATGAGACTCCGATGCAATATCCTAATCAAGGAGTTCAACAGATCCATGTGCAGCTGAAGAATCTGTGCCTTGAAATGTAAAGTATGAAGCAAGACAAAACGGTTCGACCAGAGGTATGCGAGGAGGTATGGTGCTTGAAATGCAAGAGTCAGGGTCATGACAAAGACCATTGCCCAGTCTTTTCAAATTACATTGCAGGAGGAGGACCGATGCTTTTAAGGCTAGAAGCTCAAGTAGGACCTAGCCTGGGGCCTGCATTATGGTGTGCTATCTATCAAGTAGCTAGAAAACATGCCACAGATAACTGTCACTTGCTATAGAAGTATGTACAAGCATCGCAACAACTTTTCTGCAACTTTTGTAGGTTGGTAGGACATGATGAGCGCACTTGCAGGACCTATGAATTAATGATGGATAGAACCCCCACCTATAGAGTTCAGGCCGAAACGTGGCCCCTTGACCATAATTCAGGGATGGCATGGACATGATTTCAGGGGTGCAGACGAGGCCGAGGTGAAGGAGGACTTGGCAGAGGTCGAGGACAGTTGATTTTCTACAATTGCTGAGGACCAATGCACTATGCCCACGATTGCACTAATCCAATGCATCCTTTGTGCAAGTACTGCACACTATTTGATCATGAAACAAAATACTGTCCTACGCTGATAGCTAGAATACGTGACAAAGGGGTGCTACCACCTCTGCTGACTCAAAACTTGCAGATGATGAGGTCTGAGTCACGCGAGGAAGATCCAAACATAAATATAGTGCTTAGAAGTGGAATTGTGATAGGAGATGACAAGGGGAAACAACTAGAAGATAATAAATGGGTTAGAAAAGCCCCAACAAAGGAGGCTGAGCTTGATTTGGAGTGTGCTCGTAAAGCCTTCATGGAAGCTAAGAAAAGCTTCCTTGAGGCCTCCACCTCAGGAAGCGAGGATAAGCCTGAGCCAAAGATGGACCCCTCTATGCTCATGACTTTCTGGAAACCTGTATGAAGTTACTGCGTGATAGTAAGGCTGTAAAAGGGTTACAAGAACTCATCAATAGATGCGTTGGAATTGCGCTAGGTGAGCTGCACGTAGTACGAAAGATTGGTAAGCATAAAACAAGGACGAGATGGGAGATGATACTGACCGCACAGATAGGAGAATATGAAATGGATCAGGTCATTTTGGACCTGGGGTCAGATGCGAATGTCCTACCAAAACATACTTGGGAGTGAACGGGGAGACTTGCACTGCAATGGTCTCCAGTTCAGCTAAGGATGGTGAATCAGTAGAGAACCATCCCCATGGGGTGGCTGCAGGGGGTGACTGTGGATATATAGGGAGCGAGCACACTGGCTGATTTTGAAGTAATAGAGATAGTGGATAACAACAATCCCTATCCTACACTCCTGGGAATTGACTGGGCTACTAATATGAATGGGGTAATCAATTTGAAGAAGCGAAAGATGATCTTTGAGAAGAAATCACTGCGTGTAATAGTGCCCCTCAATCTTGCTGAAGGAACATGCTATGCTGAACCTATCCGAGATTATGAGAGTGATGATGACCTGGACTATATCTATAAGATAACAACGCAAGACCAATATTGGGTGTATCCCACCACGGATAGATGGATTACATGGGATCGCGAGAGTTCTTGCACTTCAGACTCTGATGAAGAAATAGAACGGTGGCAGAATCGGTTACATGAAGTAAATATGCTGAATTGCAACATGATGAACCAGTCATTGCACTGTGTGTCGTCAAAGGTAATAAATCTACCTATTTATGATGGTCTGAATGAGGTAGATATCTTTTTGGATGAATTTGAAAGGGAGGTACCAGAAAAGCAGCGCTTCCAGGCCTTGGACTGGGCACTGTGCTCTACACCGCAAGATGGTGGGGTACGCACAAGGGAAGCTTTTATGATTGGTGTGAATGTAGGAGGATGATGAAAACACAATTTGGGAAGCCTAAGATGTGATTGACAAACAAGTATGATGGACAGAATGATCCGTGCACACATCTGGCCAAATGGACCCATAATTATGGAAAAAAGCCCCAACCTGAGTGGGTACACCTGTTCTATCATACCCTGGATGTTATTCTAATGAATTGGTATATAGAAACATAGCTCCACCATGGGACAAGTGAATGGGATATCCTACATGAAGGATTCATGATGACATTCATTTTTGAGGATGGGTTTGATAGTATTAATGAAGCACTACAAGAAGTGAAAGCAACTATCTTTAGGATACCGCAGGATCCTTTAGACCTGATACAGCTTGAATGGGCTACTCAGCTGAGTCACGTGGTAGAATGTTACAATGTAACTGCTGAAGAATAGGATGAGGATCTGCAAGGTTCAAGGACCGCAGATTGAGAACCTTGATATAACCGCACCGTTGAAAATGAAACAAGTGAACGTTGGTACGGAGGCAGAACCCAAATTTGCGAAGATTGGAGACTACTAGGACAACGCGATGGTGGATAAGGTCACTGAATTTCTCCGCGAACACCAAATCTTACTCCTTACCAATTTTATGTTGAAAATAATACTGAGAGGGGGGGTGAATCAGTATTATCAAATTCTTTCTCAATTTATACAAACATATGCAAATCTGACTAATGAATCTTGCGTATACCTTCTAGAATTATAATTTAATTTATTCTTTAGATGTTGATCATTAATCTGTGTGTCAGAACTATATAACAGTAAACAGGAACAAGAAAAATAGAGCAGATAGTCACACCAAAGAAGACAAGATATAAAGTGGAAAACCAATGTGGGTGAAAACCACCTGCTGCAATATGTCTCTATCTTCTTTCAATTAGAAACTTCTTTTTACAATGATTCTGTATTGGTGTAGTCTTGTACCAGCACACAGGCTTCAACCTGTAGAAGGCTACAACCTTCTCTCGTTCTCCATACTCTCCTAGAAGGGAGCTACAACCCCCCTTAGCTCTTATACTAGCTGAGGTACTAGTACGTAGGTGCTGACCTACTGAAGGCTTCAACCTTATCTTTTATTCCAGGGACCACGTTTCATAAATTTTAAGACTGGATCCATAAGTATCAATTAAACATCAAATAGATCTGTAATCAACTAGATTCCTTGTACAAATACCTAATCAATAATTTCTTAGCACACAGCAACTAGAAACCAATTCAGAACCCTGAACACTACAGTAATAGACAAAAGCAGCTAAAAAATATTTCAAGAAAAGTCCGCAACTTCACCAATAGAAACCTGCGGGTATCCGCACCTCCGCTGTGTCGAGCCTGTGGGTCTCTGCACTTGCGCTGTCTCGAACATGTGGACCTCCGACCTACACTGTCTCAAACCTATGGACCTCTGCACCTGCACTGTCTCTAGCCTGTGAATCGCCGTCTCTGTGCTGTGTCGAGCCTGCGGACCTCTGCACCTGCACTGTGTCTAGCTTGTAGACCTCTGGGTATAGAGATCACCAAAATTTCAGATCTTTCTCTTCTTAAGATATTCAACACATCTGTGTTCAGCCAAATGATCTCCTTTCTTTTTTTATAGTCTAGGCCTTTCTCAAACCATGGTCCAAAACCATAGAGATCCAATACTAGGGACCCAAAACCTGGGTTCAATACTTTAGATGCAAAAACCATAGACCAAAACCATAGGATAAAAAATTTCGGATTAAATACCATGGACCAACCATAAGATTTCCCACGTGCGCACGTTTTTCTCTGC
This sequence comes from Pinus taeda, assembly GCA_000404065.3. Classification (NCBI taxonomy): domain Eukaryota; kingdom Viridiplantae; phylum Streptophyta; class Pinopsida; order Pinales; family Pinaceae; genus Pinus; species Pinus taeda. The sequence continues at coordinate 1,996 of APFE031484409.1, read as the reverse complement.
ATGAAAGTGCGTGTACTTTACGTCCGCACTTTTTGTTCGGTACACCTACGAACATGTCCGCACCTTTTGACTGGCGCACCTGTGGAGCCTACCGATGTCCGCATTTTGTGAATGGGAACCTGCAGGTATCTCATTTTCTACTATTTTGAGAGCCTGAACTTGTGATCTGCTAATTGAGTGAGTTTCCATCAAGGACAACACTTATGTCATCGAGCCAAACCTGTGCCAAACCTGTGTCATAATGCCAATAATCTCCCCCTTTGGACTTGATGGCAACGCAAAGTCACTCAAGGTATTTCCTCCCCCTTTGACATCAAGGGAAAAGGGTTATGCTCCCCCTGAGTACATGCTGAAATCTCTGCTCCGCTGTGCTATCCAAGCTCCCCCTAACATATAGGTAAGATCTGCAAGAAGATGTTGACTTTATACATCATAACTAACCTTCCTATCACCAAAGAATTCATACATACGACTTCCAACCAAGAGGGGATAAGTACATTACATTATCCATCCCAGGCATAGTGGGGCAACCAAGACAGGCCGTTACATGACCTTGACAAAAGAAATATAAGTCATAATATCAGCAACGATTGTCAATCATATATCAGTATCCAGGTTCTCCTTCTGCACTTGCTCCTCCTGACGTAAAAAAAACTGAAGAATTGAACTGAGATCTTCTACGATAATGCCAACAATGCATTATTAGAAGAATATCTGCTCCCCCTGAACCTGTGCTAGATGGTCTCTGACGGACCCATATCGGACTCTTCTCATCCTTGCTTTTCTTCAAGTTTCCTGTACCCACATAAACCAGCGTATGTACGCGTATACCCCATATGAAACTCGCGTACAACAATCTCTGAAACAAACAAGATTCAACAGCAAGATGATGCATCAACTACCCCCAACTTTTGTCTGAGGTATTCAAAGGTCTCCCTGGGTAGAGGTTTGGTGAGAATATCAACAATTTGTTCCTTAGAGGGAACATACTCCAATTTGACCTTTTGTTAAAGCGCTTGTTCTTGGAGAAAATGATACTTGATCAGTATGTGCTTAGCCTTTGAATCCATTACAGGATTCTTTGAAATATTGATTGCACTTGTATTATCACAAAAAATGGAGATAGGTGGAGTACAAGTGATTTGAAGATCTTGCAATGTTTGCATCATCCAAAAAAGTTGTGTGCAGCAAGATGCCGCAGCTACATATTCTGCTTCAGCTGTAGATAACGTAACAGAGCTTTGTTTCTTGCTGAACCAAGATACTAATCTAGGACCCATGAAGAATGCATCACCACTAGTGATTTTCCTGTCATCCACACTTCCTTCACAATCCACATTTGTGTATGCATGAAGTCAGAGATCTGTACCTCTAGGATACCATAAGCCATAGTTTTGAGTTCCTTGAAGATACTTGAAAATTCTCTTAACTGCCTGAAGATGAGTTTCTTTTGGATTTGCCTGAAACTTTCCAAATATTCCCACTGCATGCATAATGTATGGTCGAGTACTTGTTAGATAGAGTAGACTACCAATCATGGATCTATAGGTTGGTTGATGTACTACTACCAATTCATCATTTGCGCTGAGGCTGCATCCTGTCACCATAGGGGTACATACTGGTTTCGAATCCTCCATCCCATATTTCTTCAAGATCTGTTGAGATATTTGGTTTGTGATAGAAAAATGCTGTCTTTGTTTTGTTGGACTTGTAAACCAAGAAAATATGTGAGCTCACCAAGCATGGACACTTCAAACTCTTTCTGCATCACCAAGGAAAAATTTTGACTCATGTCTTCTTCATTGCTACCAAAGATGATATCATCAACATACACAACAAGTATCAACAATTTATCATTGTCAACTTTTAGATATAGATTGCTATCAGTTGATCCTTTTATAAAACCTTGTTGATGAAGGTACTTATCCAACCGATAATACCACGCCCTTGGAGCCTGTTTAAGGCCATAGAGAGCCTTTTTGAGTCTGCATACAAG
>APFE031484398.1:0-16056 GCA_000404065.3 Pinus taeda | reverse complement strand
AATGAAAATGGGGATGTTATTAGAAACAAGGCCAGACTTGTTTGTAAAGGGTATGCTCAACAAGAAGGGATAGACTTTGAAGAAACTTTTGCTCCTGTTGCTAGACTTGAGGCCATCCGTATGTTCCCTGCTCTCTCAAGCTTTCAGAATTTCAAAGTTTTTCAAATCGACGTGAAATCTGCCTTTCTGAATGGGGACTTAGAAGAAGAAGTATACATTGAGCAACCAGATGGGTTCATCCTTGGGAACGATCCAAATCTTGTATGCAGACTGAAAAAGGCTCTCTATGGTCTTAAACAAGCTCCAAGAGCTTGGTACTACTGATTGGACAAATATCTTCATCAACAAGGTTTTTCAAAAGGATCAGCAGATAGCAATCTTTATTTAAAAATTGAAAATGACAAATTGCTAATACTTGTTGTGTATGTAGATGACATTATCTTTGGCAGCAATGAAGAAGATATGAGTCAAAGCTTTGCCTTGGTGATGCAGAAAGAATTCGAAATGTCTTTGCTTGGAGAACTGACCTACTTTCTTGGATTGCAAATCCAACAAAATGAAGGCGAGATCTTCTTGTCCCAAACCAAATATCTTAAGCAGATATTGAAGAAATATGGCATGGAAGATGCCAAACCAGTATGTACCCCCATGGTCATAGGATGCAGCCAAGGAAAATTTTCTTGAAGTTTAAAAACATTGGCGAATCTCACTAATCCCTAATATGCAAACTATAAAATGTTTATTGATATATTTGTAAAATTATTCAAATTTATAATGATTTTATATATAGTGTCCATATAATGTTGGCGATTTTTAAGGTAAAATAATTTTATATTATAAAATTTGGGCGAATCATCTTTTATAAAAATTGGAAATTGGCGAATCTTTTTCGTGGAAAAATCATGGAAAATTAGCCCACTGGGCGAACATTAACCCCTAAAATTTTCCATGGATGCAGCCTCAGTGCAAATGATGAATCAGCAACAGTGCATCAACCAACCTATAAGTCTATGATTGGAAGTCTACTTTATTTGACAGGTACCCAACCAGACATCATGCATGCAGTGGGAATAGTTGGAAGATTTCAGGCAAATCCAAAGGAAACTCATCTTCAGGCAGTGAAGAGAATTTTCAAATATCTTCAAGGTACTCAAAAATATTGGCTTATGGTATGCTAGAGTACAGATCTCACACTTCATGCTTATACAAATGCAGATTGGGTTGGAAGCGTGGATGGACAGGAAGAGCACAAGTGGTGGTGCATTTTTTATGGTCTCTAGATTAGTTTCTTTTGTTTAGCAAGGAAACAGAGTTCGATTGCTTTATCTACAGCTAAAGCAGAATATGTGGCTGCTGCATCTTATTGCACCCAACTTCTATGGATGATGCAGACTTTGCAGGACTTTCAAATCACTTGTACACCACCTATCTCCATCTTATGTGATAATACAAGTGCAATCAGCATTTCAAAGAACCCAGTCATGCATTCAAAGACTAAGCACATACCGATCAAGTATCACTTTCTCCGGGAACAAGTGTTGGAACAAAAGGTTAAGTTGGGGTATGTTCCTTCTAAGGAACAAGTAGCTGGTATTCTCACCAAACCACTACCCAAGGAAACTTTTGAATATCTCAGACAAAAGCTGGGAGTAGTTGATGTATCATCTTGTTGTTAAATCTTTCTGTTTCAGAGAAAAATGGGTGTACGCGTGTTGGATGAGGGTAATCTGCGTACATATGTCGGTTTGTGCAGAGAAAGTTGCGTATATGGAGGCTTGATGGATATCAAAAGGAGCAGGCTCTGGTTGAAGATATTCTGATGTGGGTCTGATAGAGACCATCTGACACAGGTTCAGGGGGAGCAGATTATCTTCTAATAATGCATTGTTGGCATTATCTTAGAAGATTTTGATTCTGGTTCATAGCCGTTGTTGATTTCAGGTGGAACAGAGGCAGAGGGAGAATAGAAGGAAATCTTGGTTGCTGATCTGAATGGTGATTGACAGTTGCTGCTGCTATCAGTTGTTGATGACTTTCATAAGTCATATATTTTGTCTCTATGTCATGTATCTCTTTCTTATATGGTATCAAGGTCATGTAACGGCCTATATTGGTTTCCCCACTATGCCTGGGATGAAGATATAATGTATTTGGTCATCATATGTAAATTTTTGATGTATTCCCACTTGGTTGGGTGGATGATCCCCATTTGGTTGGGTGATGGATGTATGTATTGAGTCTTTTGGTGATAGGAAGGTCTTTTATGATGCATAAGTCTTGGTTCTTCTTGAAGAATGCCTTTTTGCAGATCTTTCCTACAGTTAGGGGGAGTATGGTCACCACAAGCACAACAGAGATTTCAGGGGGAGCACAACCCTTTGCCCTTGATGACAAAGGGGGAGAGATCTTGGTGTTGCCATCAAGTCCAAAGGGGGAGATTGTTGGCATTATGGCACAAGTTTGGAGCTATGGCACAGGTGTTGTCCTTGATGGCAACTCTCCTTGGTAACAAATCTCAGTTCAGGCACTCAGAGAGAAGAAAAAGACATATACGCAGGTTCATCTAAACAAAGATGCGTATAAACGCTGGTTATACATTGAAAAGGAGCGTATACGTTCGGGATTATACTTTTGGTCCATGGTAGTTAGTCCTTGGGACTTGAACCTATGTTTTGGACCATGGCGTCTCGATAGACGTGTTGATCCCTAGTTTTGTGTTCATGGTATTGAAATGTTATGGTTTTGGACCATGGTATTGTGGAAGGCCTAAGACTATAAAAGAGGAAGGAGATCATGTGGCAAATGATCATCTGCATTATTATTGAATATCTGATAAAGTGTTAGATCTGGTATACTGGTAATTGGGTTGTGATGCAGATCTGGATCTGAATGAAGGAGGAACCATAGCGCAAAAGAAGGATAAGATCTATTCATGGGTCATAATCTTTAAGCTTGAACCTTTAAATGATTTGATCTGCTAGATGTGACGCTTGCTTGATCTATAAGTGTGATAATCTAGGTTAATTATTGATTGAATATCTGAAGGAGTGAATTATCCTTTATAGATCTGTACGCAGGTTCAGTGAAGTGAAGGCGTGTATACACGCAGGTTCAGTGAAGTCACAGCGCGTATACGCAGGTTGTTTCATATGCAGAGGCGTATGCATGCATGTTTCAAGCTGATAAAATAGCGTATATGTTCTAATCTGTGATCTTGCTGCTTCTGTTCACTACTGCTGTGTTCTGGTTTTTGTTTTGGTGTGTACTGTGTCTTGGGTACAGCTGTCAGAGCGGTATCTATTTGATTCAGATCTAATTAGTGAAAGGTGATTGGTTGATGAAGAAAATTCTTGATGATTGATTAATGTTCATGGATCCAGTCTGCAAATTTATGAAACGTGGTCCCTAGAAGAAAGAGAAGGTTGTAGCCTTCTGTAGGCTAGCACCTACGTACTAGTATCTTGGCTAGTGCAAGAGCTAAGGGGGTTGTAGCTCCCTTCCAAGAGAAGCTGGAAACCGAGAGAGAGTTGTAGCTCTCTACAGGTTGCAGCCTGTATACTGGTAAAGGACTGCACCAGTACATTGTAAACATAAGTTTCTAATTAAAAAAAGATAGAGACGAATTGCAGCAGGTGGTTTTCACTCACATTGGGTTTCCACCCTATATCTTGTGTTCTTGTGTATGATTGTCTTTCTGCTGTGTTTTCCTATCTTTGGTTACTGGTTAATTGATTCTGCATCACAGATTAACAATCATCATCAGAAAGTTAAAGTAAATTTAAAGTTTTCTTTGTATATGCGGATTTCCTTGTGAATAGTTGCGTATATATGCGGGTTTAGTTAACTGAAGTAGCGTATACAATTTGGTTTTAGGAAAGGAATATTTGACCTAATAATACTGATTCACCCCCCTCTCAGTATTATTTCCAACATTAAAATATTAGTTTTTAGTGCTAAGATATTCCTCGGATTATAAACAATTTTTTTTCATTGTGCTTAAGGATTCATCAATTTTTGCAAGTGAAATGAAGAGTTTTTATGTTAATTTTATTAGAAATTTAACATAAATCAGAAACTGAAAAGTAGCATAAACATGTACAGAACATCATCAAAAATAAATAAAAAAAACACATGATAAAGGAGTTCACCCCTCCTCGGCTACGTCTCCTTGGTCTAGCTTCCAATGGCTTGGCCCTTTCTATTATGCTCAAAAGTGTAAAAATATATCTTTATAATGTTCAAATGCTTCTAAAAACTGCTCCAATCAGCTTAGAATGTTAAAAAATGGCTACTTTTCCTCTTTTTTTATCCAATTTGGTGAAAAATGGAAGAAGTTATGACTTCCCCTTATTTTCCCATTATCCGCTCCACAAATTGCCCCATTTTTGGATGATCCTACAAATTAGCCCCAAAAATGTGCCAAATGGGCGAAAATTTTGCCACGCAACGAGCCATAATCTGTTGGCACTGAGTGTCTTCTCGCAAATCGCAATTGATAGAGTCCTGCAGGCTTATGGTCTGTGAATAAGGTTGGGTGATGTACGATTGCGATATGGTAGACCCGACGGACATTAACTACAGCCTATAACCTTATCACATCCGAGATATCACAATCGGTGGAAATCCAATGGTCTTATACATATATGGGACCCGTCCTATTGTGATATAAGATTGTGATATCGCTTCGCAACCCAAACATGTCAAGGCCAATTCTGTAACACCTCCCTTTGCCAATGTGGGATTGTGATTCTCACATCACACCTTGGCTCACTCTGGGGCCGATTTTTAACGCTAACCCGCCTCTGATATATGATTTTCGAAATTCGAGGACCAATGGAAGCCTACCACTTGGTGCTTCCTAGTTCGCTGATGAAACATGCCACGAGATCCAATCCTGCCATGTGAGCAAGTCAAACTTGAAATTTGAATTCCTCTAACTTCTGCATATGAGCTCGGATTTGAGTGTCATTCACATTGTTTGAATCAGAATGATGAGCTCTTCGATCTAAAGCTAAGTTTATCAAGATTCTAACACTTTGATTTTTAAGCCTAATTTTGAGCACCTAATCACTCCTCCCCACTGGAAGCCTTTTGGACCCCAAAAGGATCACTTTCAATTGTTTAGTAGGTGAGGGTATAGTTCCCTCATGTTTCTAATCTCGATCCATTGATCACTAAATTGGAACTTGTGATCTGCATGATTCTTGTCATGCCTTTCTGTGTACTCTCCTTTAACCTTTTCAAGTTGTTCTTGCACTGTTTTATGTACAATTTAAGGTCATTCAATGAACCATTTGGCCTTGTCCATGTTAGTATTAGTAGAAACATCCTTCTTACCAAGATGATACAATACATTGTGATGAAAATTGTAAACAAATTCCTCCACTTGATTCCTTCGACTCAAGCTTGAATGTACATCTGGAAAGTACGTATTTTTCTGAACATAACTTTCATGTAAAACAAAATGATGCTTGAGGAAAGTAGTTATACAAAATATAGACCTAGAAAGTACATCAACAAACTTTTCGCTTATACCTTTCTTGTTCCTTTTGACCGAGTGGAATAGTAGAAGAAAACCCATCCAATGGAAGTGCCTTTGTCATCATAACTTAAACACTTTATCATTGAAAATTTCTGAATGAAAATAAATGGGCTTACCGCATTGCAAACATATTGCGCCCATGGCATAGTCACATACAACAACTTGAAACTTAAAGGAATTTCTCAAGTCTAGAAAATAAAGTACTGGAGTTGTACTGATCTTTTGTTTTTAAAGCATCAAATGCCTCTCGTTGTTTGCCTCCTCGCTGGAAGACATTTTGTACAAGTACCAATGAATGCAAATGAACTACAATAGAAGAACAATTAACAAAATTTATCCTCCAACATTTGGTTGCTCCCAAAAAACCTCTTATACAAATGACTATCTTGAGCATGCCTATGTAAATTACAAGTAGATCAAAGGCATTTGCGGCTTCACAGGGATGTATGATTATTTCACTTGTGTCTGCAGGAATGGAGTCAATACCACCACAGACTATTACGACTTCAATCTTGGAGAGGCATAACTTCAGCTCACCTTCTCCACGTCTCACGTAGACTACCAAAAATACTTTGGGAACCTGAACACGCTTGGAAGAACTAATTTCACAGCTCAAGTACATTAAATAAGTTTTATCCAACATATATATTGACATCTTCAGAAACAAATGTTCTTGACATACGACATCAATTATTTTTTCTCATACATGGCATGTTCATAATGACATTTTTCTAAAAATGAAAATGTCACTGAAATAGACTATCTTGTCTAGAAATGGCTTCAACACATCTTTCTTCATATGCATAAAAGTAGTAGGAGCATGGAAAAGACCGAAAATCATAACAAGACATTCAAACAAACCTTGCTTGGTTTTAAATGTCATCTTCCATAGATCTCGTTCAACAACTATACTTTGATGAAAACCACTTGTTGAGGCCCATTCAACGAAATGCTTAACATTCTTTTTGGGTGCCGAAACAAGAGGTTCACCACATGGTAAAGGAGTAGGCCGAATGATCCTTTTATACAACAATCCCTAGATTTGCGTGTTAATTTATGCGCTTTCCATTACTAACATCCTGTACATGCCAATGTTAGGAAGAGGACAATATTGTTGCAACTGTATCTCGTGTTGGATTCCTCCATTCGAAAGTAATCCCTTTGATTCTTGAAACACCTCATCATATTGGTTAACAACATTAACCAAATCAATTTTCAGGTTCGAATTACAATCATCAAACGCTTCATAATAAAATCATTCTTGATCATGAGAAGCATAAGATTCTTGCTTGAATTCACCAGTCTTTTCATATGCCCTACATTAACAAGCAAAATATTTGTTTTTTTTTTGTGAGCTCTCACAATAAATTCTACTCCATTTTTTAATATGTGATATTTGTTTTCATAACGATGGAAGATAGGTTTTCTATCATAAAGGTACAGACTACCCAAAATGATACCATAGATATCTAACGGCACAAAGTCAAGCTCCACTTCATCTCTGAAAATTGCGCATTGTCACATACCCATACAAGTGGATATGGTTTATGATGTGGAATAGTTTCTAGATTTAAACTCTTGACAATGTTTTCTCAGATAAGACTGGCTTGAGAGTCGCTATCAAACAATGTATCAATCTTGTTATGTTTCGATATCACCCTTGTGTGAAACAGTTCTATTCTCCTCTTTTCATTTCGAGTTTCATTATGTGAGTTTGAAGAACTAGTGCTGGCAATGGATTCCTTTCCTCGAAACCCCATGGCTATGATTTTTGTTTCATCACCTGATTCGAATCCCAAATCCTCTTCTTGAGTGATTGCAGTTGTCTTTTATTTTCCTTTGTTGTTGAATTTATTTTGTTTCATTTCGGGATAAATCTTTCAACAATGAGATTCATTGTGATCCTCTCTGGAACAATGTTTACATATTGTTTTCTCTCCTTCCTTTTTAATGGATGCATTTTTCTTTCCCTTGAAACCATTTTCTTTGTCTTCCTTAAACGGCTTTTTACTACCTTCTACTGGGGTGTTTTTCCCTCTTGCCTCAAGATGAGTGGCTTGCACACACACATCATCTAGATTATTGGGATTAAACATTAAGATAGTATGCCTAAGGTAACTATGTAAACCCCCTATATATTTCAGTAAAGTATCTTGTGATTTCAAATCTACACCTAACATCAAAGACCTTTTTCTGAATTCTTGGGTGTAATCTTGCACATTTTGACCTTTAAGATCTCTAAATTTTTTTGCCAATTCATGATGGCTTTTTTCATATAACATAGAGGGTAGAATTGTCTTTTGATTTCAACAATGAAATCATTCCAAGTCCAAGAAATAGATATCTTACCATGTTTTTTAATCTCCTCTTGTGTCTTTGATTCCCACCATACAAATGTTGCACCCTCCATTCTTAAGGAAGCTAACTAAATCTTTATGTCATCCTCTTGAAGGTTTTGAATCCTGCAATAGACCTCCAACTAATGAATCCAATTATCAAGCTTCTTTTCATTCACTTCACCATTATACATGGGCAACTAGAATTTAGCATCAGGTTTTAAAAAATATGATTTACCAGTTCCTTTTGAAGTATGATGATGAGTATGAGTAAGGGTTATGTTAGTGGAAGATGGTTAAGATGCTTGTGAAGAAGAAGATGAAGAAGATGGTGGAGAGGCTAGAGGTTTGTCTCCATTTCCATTACCTCCTCTTGAATACCCTTGTCCTTTGGGAGGTTTGGAACTTTCGCCTTGCAACCCGGTATTCCTCTCTTCATACAGGGCCTTCGCCATCTCTGTCATATCAAAGAAAGCCTTTCTGAAGGTCTTCTCATATTCTATCATGTTTGTAGGTTCTCCTTCATGAGACATGATCTCTGGAGTCTCAACTACAACTTGAGGTTGAACTGGTGTTGGAGATTATTGCAACCTTTCTCTTCTTCCTCTTGACCCAAATTCAGGGCTTCCAACCAACTTTCCTTCACCTCTTTTGAGTTTTAACCTTGCAACCATGACATAAACTTGCAAACAATTAAATCCTTCTTTCACAAAGCAAAACCTAGTGCTCTGATACCAAATTTGATTTGATTTAGAATAGTAGTTTGCAGTTCTATGATCTTCCTTAGATTATAAACAAAATGCTTTCATTGTGCTTAAGGATTCATCAATTTTTGCAAGTGAAATGAAGAGTTTTATGTTAATTTTATGAGAAATTTAACATAAATTATAAATTGAATAGCAACATAAAGATGTATAGAACATTATCAAAAACACATTACAATAAGCACATGATAAAGTAGTTCAGCCCTCCTGGCCTACGTCTCCTTGGTCCAGCTTCCAATGGATTGGGCCTCTCTATTATGCTCAAAAGTGTAAAAATATGTGTTTACAATGCTCAAATGCTTCTGAAAACTACTCCATTTAGTTTAGAATGATAAAAAATGGCTACTTTTCCTTTTTTCTTATCCAATTTGGTGAAAAACTGAAGAAGTTATGACTTCCCCTTATTTTCCCATTATTCACTCCAGAAATTGCCCCATTTACAGCGTGATGCTACAAATTAGCCCCAAAAATGTGCTAACTCGGTGAAAATTTTGCAGCACAGTGGGCCATAATCTGTTGGCACCGACTGTCTTATCGCAAATCACAAACGGTAGATTCCTATGGACTTATGGTCTATGAACAAGGTTGGCGATGTGTGATTGTGATACAGTAGACCCGACGGGACATTAACTGTAGCCTATAACCTTATCACGTCCGAGATATCACAATTAGCGAAAAATGAATGGTCTTATGCATATGTGAGACATGTCCTATTGCGATATGATTTTGTGATATCACATTGCAACCCAAACCTGTTGGGGCCGAATCTGTAATACCTCCCTTTGCCGATGTGCAATTATGATTCTCGCATCGCACCATGGCTTGATCTAGGGCCGATTTTTAATGTCAACCTGCCTCCAATATGCGACTTAAGAAATGTAGGGACCAATGGTGGTCTGCCACTTGGTGCATCCTAATTCTTTGATGAAAGCTACCACATCATCCAATCCTGCCATGTGAGCAAGTAAAACCTGAACTTTGACTTTTTATAACTTCTGCATATGAGGTCAAATTTGAGTTTCATTCATAACATTGGAATCAGAATGATGAGCTCTTCGATCTAAAGCTAATTCTATCAAGATTTTGACACTTTGATTTTTGAGCCTAATTCTGAGCACATGATCAAGAAGAGTTGGAGTTGCTTTCACACCATCAGCAAGACACAGTACTGAGCTTGAATCAATACTTGTAGAAGGGACTAATCCTGAGCTATGGATTCATCTGGAGAATGAATCTTGTAACAAGATTGTTGCAATTATGAAAACAATCTAGTATCTCTAGTCAGAAATGGAAACCCTTTAGACTGAAAATGAATGTTTAATATGTGAATAAGAACGCATTATGAAGAGCTTGAAAGATAATTAGAACCATCAGAATTCCAAACCTATTTTTGAAAATGGTAATAGAGAAGAATCTCACATAAGGAGAGGGATACAATACTAGAAGAAAGTCAAACACATGAATTAGAGGGGAATCAGAAAATGCAAGAAAAGGAGTCTAGAGACACATCAGATAGTGACAGACGCAAAAAGGAAAAGAAATGGAAAGTTGAATTGCAAGGTGAATTTAAGAATATTAAGCCTCCAAGATATGATGGTGAAGTTGAGGAATCAATACAATCTTGGTTAATAAGTATAACCAAGTACTTTCAAATCTATGAATATGATGAAAATTTAAAATCCCAACTAGCCATTTACTAGTTATAAGGAAAGGCTACCTTGTGGTGGGAAGAAATAAAAGCGGTGCATGTTATTGATGAGCAATCAATTACTTTGGAATTGTTCCAGAGATATTTCAAGAATAAATATTTAAAAAAATGGTTTTATGATGATAAGACTAAATAATTCCATGAGCTAAGGTGTTGGGTGTGGAGCTTGATTATCTTCTTTATTTAGAGGTATCACCACATTGGACCCAAGTTCGTAATGTGGTAGAAATGCTGCCAGTAAAATGTATACTGCAAGGGGGGTCCAAGGGTGGCAGCTGCAATCTTTGGAAGCCCCCCCAACAGGGGATCGGGGGCAACGCCCCCGAAGCTAAAAATATATGTAAATTTGCCCTATAAAATGTTGTAATTTCGCAGTCAATCTAGGCCATTCATTAGGCGGAAATTTGACGATAGAAGTTATGTTTAATTTAGGGTTTTTTTCCTAGAAGGTAACCCCTCACTATATATGAGGGAATTGTATTGTGTTTATGTAGATCTATATTCTGAGTGAGAAAGAGAGAGGATATTGTGTGAGAGCGAAGAGGGTATTATAGTGGATCTACTGTAGGTTGTATATCTTCATTCTGATGCATAATATAAAAGGAAGGACTGGCTATTTCTCCGTGGATGTAGCCCAAATTGGGTGAACCACGTATATCTGTGTCTCTCTTGTTTTACGTGTTTTATGTGTTTATATTTCTGCAATATTTTATCTATTCCATTGCTCTGTAATAGATAATTTTCTAACAATGTGTATCAGAGCCCAAGGTCTATTTGGCTGATACACCCGTAGGAGAGAAGGGTTCCTAGTTTGAGTGGGAGCAATGGGAGAAGATGGTAGGTTTAGGGTCAAAAAATTTAATTGCCAAAACAACCAGCTATCGAAGATGCAAATGGAAGATTATCTGTATCAGAAATATATGTACCTACCATTGAGTAGAAAGATAAAGAAGCCAACGAGCATGACAAACACAGAATGGGATATTCTCAACAGAAAGGCACTTGGAACAATATGGCTATGCCTAGCGGCATTGGTAGCCTTTAATATTTCAAAGGAAACGACAACAAAGGGTTTAATGTTGGCATTGGCCAAACTGTATGAAAAACCCGCAGCCTCAAATAAGGTATTTCTTATGAAGAATTTATTTAATATGAAGATGTTAGAAGGTGGATCTGTTGCTGGTCATTTAAATGAATTTAATACAGTTACCAGTCATTTAACTTTTGTAGGGGTAACTTTTGATGATGAATTTAGGTCTTTGTTATTGATGTGCTCACTGCCAAAAAGTTGGAATGGTTTAGTTATGGCCATTAGTAAATTTGTCTCTCAATCTAGTAATTTAAAGTTTGATGATGTTGTTGATGCAATCCTTAGCGAGGAAATGTGACAGAAAAGCTCTGGTGATACATCGGGTAATGCTTTAACTGTAGAGACTATGGGGAAGAAAAATGGAAAGAGGAAAGAGCCCAGGGTATCGCAGTAAGACAAGGAAAGGAAGATCCAAGTCTAGATTAGGGATAGTGTGCTGGAAATGTGGGAAGAAAGGACACCTGAAGAAAGACTGCAAGTCTTGGAAGGGAAAAGAAGGAGACATGCAGCAACAAAAAAATCATGAAGCGAATGTGACAGGTGATGTGTTGCAAGATTTTTTGATTCTTTCATTAGAAAATATTATTGATGCCTGGGTGGTAGATTCAGGGGACTCATTCCATGCCACACCTGATAGGAAGCATTTTTATGATTATGTTCAAGGAGATTTTGGACAGGTTCGATTGGGTGATGATAAACCCTGTAAAAGCATTGGAATGGGTACAATTTCCATAAAATAGCAAAATGGAAATCAATGGATATTGAAGAAGGTAAGGCATGTCCTAGATCTGAAGAAAAATCTGATTTCAACAGGGAAGTTGGGAGTTGAAGGTTGTGTAACTACTTTTACAGATAAAACTTGGAAGGTCACTAAAGGAGCCCTGGTAATAGAAAAAGGAGAAAAGGTTGGTACATTGTATTTATGCAATGGTATTTCTAATTATGTTAATGCTTTAACTTCTATATGAGAAGATACATAATTGTGGCATCATAGGCTCGGGCACATGAATGAGAAGGGGATGCAGATTCTTCACTCAAGAAATTTGTTGTCATTTTTGAAGCATGTTGATTTAAAATTTTGTGAGAATTGTGTTTATGGAAAACAAAAGAGAGTCAGATTCCTCAGAGTTGGGAAAGAAAAGAAGAGCGAAAAATTAGAGCTTGTGCATACACATGTACGGGGACCTTCTCAGGTATCATCTCTTGGCGACTCTCATTATTATGTTACTTTTATTGATGATGCAACCAGAAAAACCTGGATTTATTATATTCAAAATAAATCTGATGTATTTGATACTTTCAAGAAATGGAAATATTTAGTTGAAGATGAGACAGGAAAAAGGTTGAAGTGTCTCAGATCAGACAATGGAGGTGAATATTGCAACAAAGAGTTTGATAGGGTACTGTTTAGGAGATGGAATTCGCAGAGATGAAGATAGTTCTAGGAACACCACAAAGAAATGGTGTGTTAAGAAGGATGAGGACAATCATGGAGCATGCAAGGTGCATGATATTGCATGCAGGATTGCCTTTACAATTTTGGGAAGATGTTGTAGATATTGTTGTTTATCTAATAAACAGAGGGCCTCCAAGTTCCTTGGATGGTGGTGTTGGGCGCGGGATCCCCTAAGGGAAGTTTTGGGGTTTAAAGCCCAGATTTTGACTAAATCTGATGTAAAGACTCTGCGTTTTGTGGGCGTGGAGCGTGAGCTTGCTAATGAGCCATAGGGTTGTCCACCCACATTTTTGTAATGTAATGTCGGCTTTAGAGATCTACCCATGGTCCGTGGACCATGGGATTGTATAAATAGAGTGCAACTCTAAGTTGTAAAGAATGGAAGAAATGATGATGGAATAGAAGCATAGCAAAAGATCTAAGTGTAGAGTTGAGTCTTTGGGTTGTAGAGTAGGAAAAGGCTTTCCAGCTGAGTGCACAGGGGCCTAGTAGTCTGCAGTTGAGTACGCAGACCCCTGCAGCTGAGTGCGCAGGGAAGGTCGAGTTTATAACCATTTGAGAAGTAATAAAGAGAAGTTTCATATCATTTCTGTGTATCTTTTTCCTCTTTTGTGCTTTGAATGTATTGGGTATAAATTGCAATTTCACTATTTATATGGTGCTTGAACTTATATGATTGTGTTGATTAAGTGAATATAAGATAAAGTATTTGTTTACGTGAAGTTAACTAACAGTTATAAGAAGATAAGTAAGATTTGAGGTGTAACTTGGGGAAATAGTGTAGATTTCTGCCTGATGAGCACGAAAGCACCTCAGCCCCTGGTTAGGGCTGCGCGAAGGAGTTTGTAATAGATTGTGAGGGCCTTGCAGGTCAGGATAGTGCGCGAAGTGACCTGCATGAATCCATTCATAGTTGGACTAAATTGACCCCTCGGACATCTCAAGGGTGTGGAAACTTGGTTCCAGCATCCCCCCATACTACTTTGGGTGAGACCTCAATCTGTGCTCTGTGTGCTATTACTAAAAGGGCTAGTAGTGTAGGGATTTGTTTGGCTAATTAACTCTGAACCTAGGTCAGGCCCCATCAAGCCAACAAATGGTCTCGCACTAAGGGGGATCTACATTATATAGGAGAGACAGTGTGTGACGTCACCACAGAGGCCCTTCAGTAGTTTGTGGAGGAAAATTAGGTGGTATTGGGGGTCCTCTAGACACAGATACAGGAGTTGCATGTGCACACTCCTCAGGCTGGTACTCTGTCGACCAACCTCGTAGTAGGCACGACTACAACTAAGGAAATGCTGCACACTCGCATGACCAACACTATAGTGCTGCTAGAGGGGGCACTGGTTACAGAAAATTAGGCCGACGGGCCTATGGTCAATGTGCTGAAGGGAGTTGAGATCAACACGGTTGCACTACTTGGAGAGACACTCTATGCTCTGCAGGACGGAGTGACTGAAGAACTACGGGCTAGGGAGGGTCGCATGCTCCAGGTGATGAGTGAACAACGAATTAACATGGAACAACTGAGCATGTAGCATGATGAGGTAGTGGCGCAGAACCGACAAATTATGCAGGTAGTTGAAGAAGCCTGCCAGATGGTCCCTGAATTGGCCATCCCAACAGAGGCACTAGCATAGGCGTGCATCGGGAGGCTAGTAGCAGGGGTGCGCGAGGCGAAGGAAGAGATGGCTAAGGTTTAGCTAGAGATGAACCTTCAAATAGCTGAGCTACAATTGAAGGTGAAACATTCAACTCCACTAGAGGTGAGGGAATAGTGCGCCAACACCATTATAATGGGAATAGAGGAGATCAGCAGTGCAGTGAAGGACTGCACCAAATTATTTGAAGAGTCATTTGAGGTCCTCACCACTCTGCAGGAGGACCCGAACATACAACACTTAGAAACAGAGGCATGTGAGCTGCAGCAAAATTATGATGACATAAAAGGGATCAAACAAATGGTGGCCCTTACAGAGAGGCTCGCATAGATGCAACAGGCAAAAGCGCTCAAGGAGAAAGTAGACACAATGTGACATAAGGAAGTGATTTTAAAGGTGCACGTCCAACTATGGATCTATGAGGCCTTCATCGTGACATCCTCGATTGAAGCCAAGCGCATGTAGATTCAGGGATTGTAGGAGTAGATATAGGGAAGCAGTTTAACTACTACGGTCTTTGAATAGCGCATCTAGGAGGTACAATAGGCAGCTTCTCAGTGCATTGCTGATCTTGCAGCAGTCTGGGTAGAATTGGGAGGTCTCCGCATCGACAGAGTGACTCGAGGGTGAGTCACGATGTTTGTGTTGGGGGCCTATTGGGCGTGGGATCCCCCAAGGGAAGTTTTAGCGCTTAAAGCCTGGATTTTGACTAAATCCGATGTAAAGACTTCGCGTTTTGTGGGCACGGAGCGCGAGCTTGTAAATGAGTCATAGGGTTGTCCGCCCTTATTTTTGTAATGTAATTTCAGCTTTAGAGATCTACCCATGGTTTGCGGAGCATGGGATTGTATAAATAAAGAGAGCCTCTAAGTTGTAAAGAACGGAAGAAATGATGATGGAATAGAAGCATAGCAGAAGATCTAAATGTAGGGTCGAGTCTTTGGTTCATAGAGTAAGAAAAGGCTCTACAGCTGAGTGTGTGGACCCTTGTAGCTGAGTGTATAGGGCATGTCAAGTTTGTAATCGTTAGAGAAGTAATAAAGAGAAGTTTCATATCATTTCTGTGTATCTTTTCCCTATTTTGTGCATTGAATGTATTAGGTATAAATTGAAATTTCATTGTTTATATGGTGTGCAAACTTATATGATTGTGTTAATTAAGTGAATATAAGATAAAGTATTTATTTATGTGAAGTTAAATAACAATTATAAGAAGATAAGTAAGATCTGAGGTGTAACTTGGGGAAATAGCACAGATCACTGCCTTAGGAGTGCGAAAGCACCTCAACCCCTAGTTAGGGCTACATGAAGGAATTTGTAACAGATTGCAAAGGCCTCATAGGTTAGGAAAATGTGTGAAGTGACCTGTGGGAAGCCATTCACAGTTGGACTAAATCGACCCCTTAGACATCTCAAGGATGTGGAAACTTGGTTCCAGCATCCCCCCATACTGCTTCAGGTGAGACCTTAGTCCATGCTCCACGGGCTATTGCCAA
>APFE031484386.1:64447-95135 GCA_000404065.3 Pinus taeda | reverse complement strand
AATACTTTAAAAATATTAATTTTATTTTTTAATATTTAAAAGGCTTTCCAGATCTAACCAGCTGAAATATTAAATTGTTTTCATATAAACATGGTGAAGTTTTAGTTTTCAACATAAGCAGGCTTTCCAGATCTAACCAGCTGAAATATTAAACTGTTTTCACATAAACATAGTGAAATATTAATTCTGTGTGCTCTGCTGTATTTATATGAATAATCTAGCTTACATCATCGAATTTTTCAGGTTCTTGATAAAAATCGTTGAAATTGGGGAACAAAATGCAGCCATCATGAGACTGAACCCTGCCTTTTGACTGAAATTGAGCTTATTGGGAATGAAGAAGCAGAGCTTAATCAGTTGTGATCGCTTTCATCCCAATAAGAAGCAGGCTTTCCAGATCTAACCAGCTGAAAAATTAAACTGTTTTCACATAAACATGGTAAAGAAATTTAAACCTAGAACCTCATAAAGATTAAACACCACAAACAAACAAAAATAATTTTCACATTTAAATATGTCCTGTGCTTTAAATTCACATAAACATGGTGAAGTTTTCCTTCTATTTGTATATTTTTCAACATCACTTGATAGTCATGTAATGATAGGGAAAATAGAAAACCGTTAATCAACATTTGTAAAAGTCAGTCTGTAATAAAAGAACAGGGTGGTTCCATGAAAATAATGAATGAGGGAATTAAACAATTGTCTAGATAAGTCAGTGCAGCTTGACAAAATGACTCTCCCTGCCCTTGAATGTGGCAGAAGATTGTATATTTTTCAACATCACCTGATAGTCACATGATGTTATGGAAAATAGAATACCATTAATCAGCATTTGTAAAAGTCAAAGCCTGCAATAAAAGATCAGGGTGATTCCATGAAAACAACAAATGAGGGAATTAAAATTTGTCTAGACAATTGAATGCAACTTGACAAATGACTTTCCTTGTCCTTGATTGTGGAAGAAGACACCATAATCAAATTCACCATGAATTCATTGTCCTCTTCAAATTCACTTAAAAATTGCCTATTATCTGCCGAAACTGGTGATGTGGATGCATTAGAGTACATGCATCACTTCAGAATAACAGTGTAGCAATCCTCATTTCATACTTCAGAAGATAACTGCTCTCTGTCATCTCTTTCAGTGTCCTGCCACAAGATTAATCTTGTGAATAAACATCTCTATAGAACATGAGAGGATTAATCTTCTGAACAATAAACATCTCTGTATAACACAAGATATCACATGGTAAATTATAAAGGGTTTGCTTTATCTACCTTCCTTAAACTGTCTTTGATTGAATCTATTGAACCTCCCCAAAGTTTAATCTGATCTTCAGCTTGTGAAGCCTGCAATTTATGGGTAAAACCAGCAATATACTAAATTCCTCTACCATGGAGAAAGTGCATACAAAACACAATCCACAAATTGCCTCTCCTATGTAAAATTATTTTACAGATTTTGCCAGTAAATCGTGATTCCAATTTTCCCAAGTTTTGCTTCAAATGAATTTACTTTCTCTTGAAAATACTTCCATTCATCAAATTTATTTTATATTCATATTTGCATGGTCAAGATATTGATCACCATACTACTAGAAAAGTTTAACCAATGAACCTCTGCTTCTTCTACCCATTAGATGTCTTTTCTGGAAATTTGTGGTATTGCAAACCAATCTTCTGCTGTGGAAGTTCATGACTATGAATTATATTACATAGTATTTTGAAATCCCAAAAAAAGGTGAAAGATAGACAGTCTCCGTCCTCTACAAAAATGGAAATCATTTTAAAAGGAAAAAAAATAGTTGGTTAATCAGCAACATAACTCCAGTTTTACTAACAAGATGCAAGTATGTACCAGTAAATCCAAGTATGTACCAGTAAATCCATTGTCATCTCAAAAAGGAGGGTTAGGCCATCTTCAAAGTTTTGTATTTGTTGGAAAAGAAACAACAACTAGTCAAACTTCAAAGGTGGCAAATTAATAACAATAGGAACAATATTTCTTTTATTTTGATATTCAGATTGTTGTTTTTGATCAGCTCAATTTTTCCATTTACACATAATATTGCTGGATTGCAATAAACATTCCTATCTGATAAATTGGACAGCTGGGAGAAAGTAAGAATAGAAAGCAACCATTAACTGAAGTAAAACATAAAAACTGTGACTGACAAAAACATGAAAACTAGTATTGATTATTCAAACAACTGCACTGCATCAGTGTGTATACTGTCATTATTTATATGATTATATGGTAGAAAAAGTTGCTTACAAATCATTTCAAATGTTTGCTTTATCTACCTTCCTTAAACTATCTTTCATATGATAAGTATATTTATGTTTTCCTATCGTTATGTTGTTATGAAAATACCTTTTTCATAATCTGTTCATGCTCCAGCTGTTACTTTTTCCCTCTCCATCATGCTGGCTGTCAAATAGAATCTCTTTACTTATTTATGTTCATGCAACATGTTTGATTTTTATACTTAAACATGTAGTTACTATGTTCTCATACCTATGTTCATGGTTCAATGTTTATTAGATTTTTAGATCTTTATATTTTACATCTTTATAAATTTATGGTTAGATGGTCAAAGGCCAATAAGGTTTGAACCTTATCATTGCGTTTTTTGTTGTTGGATTTTTGATTCCTTGCCTCTAGTCAGAGATCTCGTTGGATTTTCATGACTTCATCAAGCTGATTTTGCCTTCATGGAATAGTATATGATAGCGTAGTAGATTGTTATGTTATTTTGAACATGCCCTCTTCATGATTTGTTGATATTCACTGAACAATGTTCTATCCTTTTATGCTTGTGATAAAGTGTTAACTGTCCTATTGCCCAAATCAACATAGGTTGTTATCTTTTAGTTGTGTGTTCAGTGAAAGTGTTTATTTTGATCTTGTGTGCTCGTGTATATATGCGTGTTGATGTCCCTGGTCACATATAGTTTATGGTCTGCTAAGATAATGATGGTGTTGATTAATTTTCAAAATTTTAACGTGGATGCTCTTTTTTTTAGATTGTTCTACAGTTCTGCTTCCAACCAGGATTGTCCATGCATTGAACCTCAATGTGGAAGACAAATTCTCAGCCAAGCACACAATGTGGTCTTTTTCCAAGCATGCAATTCTCATCCAAGCACACAATGTGGTCTTTTGCCTAACACACAATGTGGTCTTTTGCCTAGCACACAATGTTTATCTATACAAATATTTTTTGTTGTAAAACGCATCATGGAAGTGATGGTCATGGTTGAAGGCTTGTATTTTATCTAGTCCATGGTTTTCCAACTTCCAGTTGTACAGCAAGTGATAAAGCTGTGATAGATTAATTTACCTTTTGTATAAGCGTCATTACATGAAATGATGCTCTGGAAGCACAAGGGAATTATTATTCAATACTGTGGCAGTTTCCACGGTCTTCAGGAAACAATTCTAGCATTTTGTAATAAATTGAATATAATGAAATCCATTGCAGTGAATTTTTTGCTAGCAATCTGTTATTTTTCTAAACTTTTGAGGTTCAGCTCCACTCCATTTGGTAATCAATAAAATACAAGTTTAGGAGTTCTTTGATGGAACCTCAGAAAAAGGCACTATTGTGAATAATTTGCATCTATCTGGAAATCGAATTGTTGAAACAATTGCAAGATTGGGAGCTAGAACAACTATGAATAATTTATGACATTAAGGTTTCTGCTCAAATGTGCTCTGAACAACAATGTTTCTCAGCTGCAGGTGTTTAGGGATTCTAGATTGTTAATCAATTGGATGAATGGCAGAGGACAGCTGCACAAGATTTTTTTAAGACTTTGGGTGATCATTTAAAATAAGTTGCAAATTCATTTCAGCCGGTTACTGACACTGATGTCTTTAGAGACCAAAATATGACAGCAGCCGCATCATCAAAGAGGGACTACAAGTAGTCGCAGGGAAAATTATAATCAAAGAGAACAGGATATAGTGTTATATGCTTCCTCATTTTGTCACTGCTGTAAACTTTTGGTGGATTGCTTTGTTTGCTAATAATGTTCAATTTGTTTTAAATGGAGGCAACAAATATTTTGGGTAAAATATGAGAAAATTTGATTTGCAGAGCTACAACTTTTCATTTAGCTGGAGAGCCTATTTAGGGGTTAGTAGGTATTTTGTGTTTGCTGTTGAATTTTTGTAATCCTTTTTCTGGCAATTTTGTGATTGATATAGTTTACTCAAATTAGTAATTGTTTTATGCATTCTTTTAATATTTTTTAAGATTTGGGTGGTATGGATTTTCACATTTATTATTTTTTTATTTTGGTCAGTACCTATGATATTATTTAGAATAATTAACGGGTGAAGAATTTTTAATTTGGCCAAAATGAATGCCAATATCTATTTTAAGTGGGCTTTTGACAATTGTTGCTAGGTTCTCTGAGTCATCTTCTCAAGTGCTATGTTGGTCTCCTTTCCGTGGTAGATCCATGTTTATATTAAAAGAATAGTAATATCTCAATGGCACAGTGTCTCAAACCAATGTTGTTGTATTTCATTGTTAACAAGTAATATCTGGTAACCAGTAGATGTGTTAATCAAAGTTCCTTCATAGCTTTAAAGGTTTGGATCACCGGTTTATATGTATCTAATATCTTTCTACTTTCAAGTAAATAATTGGATGGTTGGTTTGTACATTCGACATATACAAAATCTTTAAAACAATGGGGTAATATAATGGCCACTTATACATACAATACAAGATATTTATGCTGACCCTTTTTCATTTTAATATTTGATTTATTGCAATGTCATCATAAAAAAGGGCACTCATCAATTATTAATCCATCCAAAAAGGTAACAAAATTCTACGAGGCATTCCATATATGGCTTTTTCAATAACATACAGTTATAAATAAACAATAACATACAGAACAGAAACTAGCCAGGAGTTCCTTTGAAACAAATATATACAAAGCGAAAGCTTGGCATTTTCATCTTACATGCTATAGTCTCATCTCCTCTCCATTGAAATCATCCCACAAGTGCTTGAACTCAAGTAGGCTTCTCTTGACCACAGATACTTGGGACAAAATTGTGCCACGATGGTCTAAAGCCATTAAGAGAATTCTGAACTTGCTCATTATCCTCAATTGTGTCTCCGACTGCTACAATTTGATCTCTCAGTTTCGCTATCTTCATGATATAGCTTGTCATTATATGTCTTGCTCATGCAGTTAATGCTGAGCTTGTTCTTTAAGAACATATTTTTGGATACATTCACACTTTGTTATAAGGTTCCCAAGTCATCATACATCTCTTTTGCAGTGTTCTTCCTGATGATATGAGGGATAAAGTGATATTCACTAATTCCAACAGGATTCGCTTTGCTACCACTGCCTTCCGGTTGTGTTCTACCAGATCTTGTGGATCTGTAGGTGGCACAGCCACCTACTCAACCAGTTACCACAAATCTGATTTTTAAAAGAAACTGTTATCTCAACATTCATGGTACAAATGACTTTCTTGCATATCGGGAGTCTCCATTGTTACAACATCAAACAAGCTACACTTCACAATCATTAGATCAACAAGGGCTTCTCACCCCACAACTTGTCTTAGGTCCATGTGCCAATCATTGGCACAATTCACTTAGATCACTAAAGTTTGGAACACTGGCTAACACATACTATAGAAAATATATAACTAAAACTCACATTTCTGTCCTAAATCACAGTGCTGTTAATATGCAGGAATACAAATTACAACATACTAAATCACTGTTAAAAGCAAAACAGAAGCTCAATAGATGAACTGTCAAAACTTGTTATTTCTTTCTCATTAATTCTGAACTGGAATTTGTTATAGGAAAAATACAACAGGGTAATTCATTGCTTGTTGCTGAACTAAATGAATGAGCCTATACCCTTGCTTTCTACTTTATAGACGAACAAGAGTAAGCCCAATGAATCTGGACACATGTACAGCAACGCATCCATTGGAGATGATCTGAAGCATTCAAACATGGATCCTCTTAGAGATCTGTACCCTTATCTGTATGTACGCACCTAACTAAACTTGCATTTAATCTACATTTAGAAGACTGCTTAATAAAATGAAATTAACACATGCGACTGTGTGTGCCCTCTTTTACTTAGAAATGATATGCAATCTTCTAGAACTGGAATCTAACAATAACCTTAGCTTATCCTAACTATAGATAGCACATGCATTCATGCATGCGCCTTCAATGGTGGAAGCCTAGAATCCTAGATATAGTGGTGTGCCCAGTGTTGTATGCATCCATTGTGTGTGTGATGTTGCTGTAACAGAAAAACGCTTATATCAGTAACACATGTGGAAAATGCTGTAGAAGACTATCTGAGGTACACTCTTTAACAACTTCTCACTGCAGTAATAATGCAAAAGCTAATTTAAGCCCAAACAAATTTTCGCTTTTGGATTTGCCACCAAACAAAATCTTTCTTTGGTTGGAGACATACGTTCTACCACCTCCCTCCCCTAAGGAGGATTCAGAAAAACATGGAACATCCTGCAGTCACTCTAGAGAGTTAAGGACCTCAATAGGATGGGAAATCTGCCCCCAGAGGACAAAAAGAATATCCTCATAAAAGTTCAGGATATGTTAAAAAGTAGGACCTCAATAGGATGGGAAATCTGCCCCCAGAGGACAAAAAGAATATCCTCATAAAAGTTCAGGATATGTTAAAAAGTAGTTTTAAGTGTAGAAGATCCAGTCCTCCATCATTCTATCCAGAATCCCGATCTGGAAGCTCCTAGAGGCATCCCAGCGTAGAGCCAGACAGGAAGGCCATCGAATAAAAAGCCCCGGGAACCCTCCTTTAATCAAGATTGGCTTGGGTATCCCAACGTAAGATGAACCTAATAGGTGACTTGTTTCAAAGAGCTAGAAATGGGGGAATATATTATGAAAGGGAGGAGCACAGAAATTGTGTACTGTCTGAGCTGAAGGCATTGGATAACATTCTAAGAAAGTCTCTATTAGAATTCAAACAAGTTTTGATTGGATCGCTCTTCGATTTGGTGATTGTAGCCAACAAAAATGTAGGCTCTTCCCCTATGCCTGCACCTCTCACTGTTTTTTTGCATGGCATTTAATCCAATTTCTTATGGAGATCTAAAGCTGAATGTTCGTTTCTTGCATTTTGTTATGTAATCAGTTTGTAAGGCAGAATTCTTGTGACTTTGTGTTGTACTATACAACAACCCCATTTCATAAAATTTATTTTATAAAACTATAATATGAAATGGGTCCCTTTTAGACTAAATTGGTATTAACTTATCTTTTCTCAAAAGGTCCGGAAGTGAACAAAATATTAGAAAACCTTTTGAATAAAACCAATAATCGGTCTTATAATAAAAAATGAACAATTCTTCGTTATTGCGATAAAGCGATCGCAAGATCGCATATTGCAATAATCAAGGATGCATAACGAAGGACCAAATGGTTTTCCCCGATGCGACGAGCGCAAATAACTATCGGCTATCGGGAAGTACAGCAATCATAACAAGGACCCCTTCCCTCGTTCCGATGCGATATTACTATCGGCGATCGGAAAACGCAATATGAATAAAATAAAGCGCTCCTTTCTTTAAAAACCCCCGATGCGAATTAGCGATATCGCTATCGGCAATCGGGGATTCCGCAGTAATACAAATCAAACACTCAAGCACTCCTCCGATCGCCGATTGCGATAAAGACATGGCGCATTTTTCAAAAAGGATTGCTACGGCACAGATATATTGTCTTGATTATTATTTAAAGCCGTCCTCCTCCCGATAGTGGTTCACTTATGCTCAACCGCCAAAAAATCAAATCCACGCTTAAAGAGACTATTCGGATTTAAATGATTGACAGGTTTAAACAGCCAATTAATGAAGCAATTATGTCATATCTCCTCAGAGATTGTATCCGTGGAAGCCTTATGTTAATCCTCCATTAATTCATCAATTGGCATAGTTCTTTCATACTTGGTTTTCGCCTGTTATTCTCCACGTTACGTTCATTTTGTCTCCTGTGCAAAACTCCTCCGCAGTAGCAAATTCAGTCCAGATGGGGAAGAAGTCTAAGAAATCTGGAACGGCTTCAGCTTCTGCGATAACAGGACAACATGCTACCGATCCGGGACCAAGCAAAAAATGATTAATTTCAGATACCACATGTCTTGGTCTCGGTAATACTACTTGGCAGAGCATTTACAATCTGGTTGAAGTTGAGGAACCTCAACAAACATCGGTACAAGCTACAGCGGGCTTGAGCCGGAAATCTGATGCTACTCTGGAAGATTTGGCTGATTCCTACCTACATAGGGTAGCGGCTCGGGAGCAAATTCTTCCATATAAGATGTGGTGAGATGGGCCATTGAAGAAATTCCAATCACAAACAGAACATTTTGCACCATTGATGGAAGGGTATTTGGCTCGTTCTAGCCCAATGATTTGAAACAAATGTACCATTTGCCCGATCCGGAGAAGAAATATAACAAAGCATTTCTGGAGAAGTTCGGAGATGAAAATGAGACTGAGTCAGCGCCTATACGGGAATGGAGACAGAACCCAGCAAAGCACATGCATGAGTCTTCGGGTAAGTACTCTGTCGACTCCTTATGTTCTCCTTATTGTTATGCTGGAGCTGTGATGTGTCGAATTTGGGGATTACATGATTCCTCGAAATTCACCATAGACATGGTATCATTGATAGAAGCAGCATGCAACAGTGAGATCATGGATTGGGCGAATATATTGTCTGATAAGTTGGCGACAACCATTCTTGACTTCAGAAATAAATCCCGTGTTACCGATAGATTCATCCCTCCATTTTACTTTAGTGCTTATACCCTAGACACCCTCTGTTTCAATTCCGAGTTCCCTGTGCTAGGGTGGAGGTGGACTCCACACGACCCTATGCCCATTCATATCTACCATCAGAAACTATGGAAAGCCCACTATAAGCACCACCTCTACCAAATCTGCAATGGCTTCATGCTACCTATTTACTATGCAATTTTTGATAAACCTGCTCCTAAAATCTCTCCTCAAGCGGAGATTGACTTGACAGCCATAGGAACCTGGTTCGGAGAAGAAAAATTCACTTATGTAAGAGTTTTCGGCAGCCAGGCCAAACCTCATATCCTCCCCTTGTATATATCAGACAAACTTTTAGCTCAAGAGATAGCATATCAGCTTACATCCGCATCGGCTACAAAGACTCTCAGGACTTCAAAGAAGCAAGTCTGGCTTCCTTTTCCCCTAAGGTGCCGCGTCTACACTCTGCTTGATTTCAAACATGCAGAGAAAGAGGCGGAAAAGATTAATATATTAAATCTCGCCACTCTGCCTAACAGACGCTTTGATCCGAAAAAGGTCGTCTATAATGTTCTAGACCAAGCCAAACTCACTAAATTTGAACATAAGGAAGATGAGTTTGATGACCTGTTCTCCTCGACCGAGTCGATATTTCAGGTTCGAGAGATAGCTAAAATGAGATACCATGACGACGGATTAGTTGAATTTGACAAACTTAGAGAGCAGAGGTTGCAAACTCTGCCTCTAGATTTGTTAGCCACTGCCCCAATGATACAATCAAGCGAGCCTGAGCAGCAGCTTACCAATGAACCTCCCGCTACATCAGCCATTTATGAAGAATTCCAAAGGTTAGAGCAGGAGGAACAGAGGAGGTTAGAGCAGGAGGAAGCGCAGAGGAGAGAACAGGAGGAAATTCAGAAAAAAGAACAAGAGAAGATACACGAGGAGGAGCAGAAAAGACAGCAGGAGCAGAGCCACGAAGAAGTAAATACCGACACTCAGATTGACCCAAGATTGCTCCAGGAATGGCAACAATTTGATTCAATTATAAGCAATCTTGAGAGTTCAAAGGATGTCGATACATCAAAGGCAGCCGATATACAGGATACAGAATCTAAAGAGGTTCCAAGTGAAGGAACCAGCGGTCTACCCCCTACTACTGAATTTGAGATAATTCCCAAAGATCCTTCGGATCAAATTGTTTTGCAGGTGGAGGATATTCCTCCGTTAGATGTTTTCTATAGCCCAAAACACAGGGCTGTAATAAAGCAACAGAGGAAGAGAAGAAGGATTGATCAACCTTCCCTATTTCCTGAACAAACAATAACAGCCAATGTGGTTTGGAAGGAGGAATTAGATCCTTCCGATGACCTGACAAAGTTGTCCCAATATGCTGGGGCCTATTCAGCGGCCACCATGGACAAGGCATCAGAGGTAAGCAATTTATTGAAAGAAAAGGATCAGGCGATCGCTTCATTGCAAATACAACTATCGGAAGCACAACAACAATTGTCAGCGCAGCAACAGTTAAATGACCAATTAAACAAACAGTTGCATGAGGAAAAACAAAGGATAGATTCAGGGGCAATTCAGAGACAAAAAGAATTATCGGAGGCACTTTCAAAATTGAAGACAATGAATGAACAGATGGAGAAAGCAAAAGATGAGCAAATTGCTCAGTTATCAGCTCAAGTAGAGAAGTTCAAGAGTCTTCCCCAGCCAGCCGATTTCAGAGCAGAGGCAATGCAAATAAATAAGGCACTCATAACACAAATAAGACTATTCTGTCATAAAATTGCTCGAGCAGAACTCCTGTGCGATATCACAACATCTGTAATAGATAAATCAGTCGACGCCAGACAAGATTTGGAGCAAGCTGATGAGACCTTAACGGATTTTCTTACCTGGCAGGATACAAATGAGGGACAGGCAGCAAACTTGCCTAAAATCCTAGAATCTCACAAGGAAATTCTATTTACGGAATGGCAGTCCCAATTAATGAAAGCAGAGAGAGCAGTGTCTAGATGCAAATTATCTACCAGCAATTTGATTGATTTAATTAACAATACTCTCTACTTATCTAACATGATTTCTCAATGTACACCAGGTAAACTTTTATCGGCCAAAACCTTGGAACAGTCATGTTACCAAGAGTTAGAAAAGAATGGGAGATTGATCACAGGAATTAAAAGTTTGACTTGGGACACCTATTGGTTGTTCCTAGTAAAACCATACAGCCAGAGAGCCGTCCTCAAGTGCCTAACGGATGCAATCGAGTGTATCCTTCCCGATATACACGACGCCACCTATGCTGCTCAAATCAATTCTCGTCTCAGCCGCCCTCAAGAAGTGGAGCCAATGCTGGCAATATGCCAACTCAGGACAAAAGGAAAACAGCCAGAATGATGAATCATGCTGCCGATTACCAGATTGCTGTGGGGGAGATATTCAAGATCGGGTTGTAACAATTTAGTAGCATTTTTATTTTGTAGTTTGTTAGTTTAATTTAGTATTTATAGACCCTTTCATGTATTTAGAAAGGGTCATAAGTTTTTGTATATGACTTAAGCCTGAAGTTGCACTATTGTACTTCAGGCATATTCTTTTATAAAGACTGGACCAATCATTCCAATTTTGATAACGAAGCTTTTTGTGGATGTGCACTACTGCCTTTATTTAAAAGTATTTTTGAATCGAAAGAAGGAATTCGAATTGCGATTGATGTTAGGAATGATTCGCAGCTCATATGGTACTACTATCTATGTCTGAATTCGTTCTCTTTATATGAATTGTTATTTGATCAGTTTTGCTATTATTGAATGCATGCATGTGTTTTAACAGCAACTTTATACTTTCCACTATTGGATGTTTACAACTTGCTTTCCCTCTAATCATTCATGTATCAGTAATATAAAAGAAGTGGTGTGATAATGTTCTATAAATTACTTCGTTCAACTATTTGAACGAAGCAATTATCATTTAAATTAATATTTATGCTTATTGAATAGTGTCATCTATATGCCTATCAGCAAACATAGATCATCAAGCGTTACACTCAAGAATAGAAGCTTCCCGGGATAAAATAGTTAGTTTTGTTTTCGTCCACAGATTAAGTCATCCACTCTTTATTATCTATTAGAAAACCAATCACTCATCCACCCCTTTTATTCGATACTGGGAAACTGGTCCCATTATATCCAGTCGGAGCCACCATCCCAAACGGAAAAGGAGCTGTATTAAGGTCCGGACCGGGTGGTTATCCCCCAATGTTGATGAAACGATTTTCAGGGCATCAACATTTCTGGCGCTAGAAGGAGGGCCCCAACTATGAATGGCGAGTAAATCAAAACCTACAGACCATTCTCAGAGTAAATCACCCTCCACCTCACCTCGGACCTCTCGTTTGCATTCTAGGACACCAGTGTCCAAACAAGAAGAAGAGGGATCAACTACCACTGCTCAAACCCATCATACTTCAGAACGTTTAAGTCCGGAATCCCCTGAAGTTCAGTCTATCATCCAGAAACTTCAAGGCTTTTCCATATCTCCTCAGAGATCTGAAGTATCTCAAAGCAGTGAGACTTCGCAATTCCGCCTTCCTCATCCTCTCACCAGACTTCAAAGCGAAAAACTCGCCATTGAACCCGCTGAGTTGCCCCTACCACAAAGGAAGAAGGCAAAAAAGAACACTGAAGGTTCTGGTAGTGAGACCTTTTCTCCGTTGTCTTCCATTTCATCCTCTCCAACGCAAAGTCAACCATCCACTTCCCCATTACATATCATTGTTCATCAGGGATCACCATCTTCAACATCGCAACCTATTCAGTCTTCAATACCACCTCCTCTTCAAGCACCTGGAACTCCACAGGCAATCGTTGGTACTCCCAAGATGGCTCAGAATCCATGGAACAGTCCTGGTGCGGTCACTATGCCAGCACCATTACATCCATTACCTGATTATCCTGAGAAATGGTTACCAAAGTTTAATCCAGATGCTGGAACATTAGCTGAGGAGCACATAAATACTTTCATGCTGTCAGTTAATTTAAAAGGAGTAACAAAAGAAGATGTTGTGGTTAGGCTTTTTCCCTATACTTTACAAGGATCAGCTGGGTCTTGGTACTTTTCCTTGCCCTCCGGATCCATTACCAGTTGGAATATCTTTCAGGAGCAGTTTCTTACCAAATATGGCGATGATAGGTCCTTGGCGACCCTGATTAATGACCTTTCAAATCTAAGGATTGAATCCAGAGAACCAATTAAGGAATTTAACTCTCGATTCAATAAGCTCTTGAATAAAATTCACACTGATTCCAAGCCAAGCGAGCAAATTAGAAGCGAGTGGTACATCACAGCCTTGCCTTCAAATATAGCTATTTTCGTAGATAGGGCTGGGAAACCAACTTTAGCCGAAAACATGAAAGAATCCCTCGCTGTGGAAAAAAGAATTATCGCTTTGGAAAAGAAAGCTGCCCTCGAGGATAGGAAATCCAAAAGAGTCTCTTTCAAAGATGATTCAAAGAAAAAAACCCCCAAATATCCATACGATATGGAGGGCCTACAAAAGGTCCTCAAAACGATGTCAAATGAAATGGTTGATATAAAAAAGCAAGTAGCAGAAACTTCAACGAAGAAACCATATAGAAATTTTAAAAAACCTGAGTCAAAACCACCAAATGTCATATCTAATGCAGATTCCGATCAAGAAGAAGAAGAAGAAGAAGATGAAGCAATTTCACCATCCGATGAACCCGTGGAAGAGGAAGTTGTTGAGTGTCATGGAATGTGGGACTTCATATTGCCTAACTCCGATACGGAGAATGAACAAGAAGCTTTTCCTGTGACTACTAGGAGCAAAAGTGTCCCTGAACCTGTCCAGGAAAGTTCAAAGAAAAGGAGCGCAGGTGCTAATACTACAAAGGAAAAGGTACCCACAAAGAAGCCAGTTGCAACAGTTCCTCAAAACTAACCATCGTCCTCAAATACACCTTCAACATCTAAGACGTTGGTAGTATCGGATTCAATGGATTATAATATTGTTGATGACATGAAAAAGACTAAGGCAAACATTACCATGTTTGAACTTAGTAAATTAAAACATCAACAGAAATTGCTTCTAAAGGAACTAAATGCGGTTCCTTCTTCGCCTCTTCCAAGTGCTAAAGCTGCGAATGATTCAGGACAACCACCATCTGGTAGAGTTGAGGCTATTGATACAATTCTAATTGGAGACCGATCAAATTCCCATACCTCCCCTTTCCTCTTAACCTACGAAATCTATAATCGAAATCTTCACAATTGTTTGATTGACTCAGGGGCACCATCCAATATAATGCCAGCTTCAGTTTGTTCTAAATTGAATATAGAACCCCAAAAGTCTTCAATCCACATTGTGTAGTTAGACAGAACCAAAGTCCAGGTTTTAGGGGAAATAAACTCTATAACTATCAGATTATCAGCGGATCCACGAGTAGTTCAAAGGATTGATATACTTATCGCTGACATACCTGAGTTTTATGGTTTAATCTTGAGCAGGGATTGGTCTGAGAAGCTCCATGGGTATATTTCTACCGATTGGTCTCACATGTGGCTACCCTATAAGGGAAAGCCAAACCAAATAAAAATCAATCGGGAGAAACATATGACCCATACTGTTACAGAATTTGAACAGGAGAATCAACCAGTGGCATTTAACAATAATATTTTGGGGAATTATTCCTCTAAATCATTCTTTGGCGATTATATTGCCCAACCATCACCTTTCTCAGTAAACAATTTCACATCCCAGATTGAAATTTTTTCACAAACAGATAGATCAAGATGTGTTAATGTCATTGAGAACACTGTAAATAAGATTGTAGATAATTCTTTATTTTGGTCTTTATATTTCGACGATTCTAAATCTAGTGAAGGATCAGGAGCAGGGTGTATTTTAGTTAGCCCTGAGGGAGAAAAAACAATGTTGTCTTGCAGATTAGAATTTGAATGTACAAATAATACAGCTGAGTATGAGGCCTTGGTCCAGGGACTATAAAGCTATTGGCCTGAAGGTTCAATATTTGAAAGTATTCAGCGACTCAGAGATTGTCATAAAACAAGTCCGAAATACAATCCATTGTCTCTCTAGTCACCTCAAGCACTATCAGTCTCTAGTCCAAGAACTTATATCTCATTTCTTAGCATTTAATATTTCACCTATTCCCAGATCCCAGAATGCAACGGCTGACTTGTTAGCCAATGTTGCTTCTAAACTGCTCCCTTCCAAAGCTTATAGCCCAGATAGATTTTCAATAGAATTGATTTTTAGGCCATCCATTCCTGACAATATCACCAATTGGCGGGTATTCAATCACGATGAGGACATCTTACATTTCTTAACTTCCGACAAATCCTATGACGATCAGATCATGGATGAAACAGATCATGATCTTCAAATGAAAGAAATGCGTGGGGAAAACTCAATACCAAAACCTGTAGTTAAACTTGAGGATCTCTACGATATCAGAGACAGGTTTAAACCGGTAACCAATTCAAAGCTCCAAAGTTCAACTTTAAGATTTGAATTAGTAAACCTTGGTACTGAGCAGAACCCTCAAAACATCAATTTAGGACTAGGACTTTCTACGGAATAAAGGATAGCATTTATTAAATTATTGAGAAAAAATAAACATGTCTTCGCTTGGAAGTATGATGACTTAAAAACGTACGATACCTCAATCATCCAACATACCATTCCAATGCTTCCCGATCAGAAACCAGTTCAACAAAAATTAAGGAAAATACATCCGAACTTAGAGAGTCAGATAAAATCAGAACTCAATAAACTCTTAAATGCTAAGATTATTTTTCCTGTTCGGCACTCAAACTGGGTTTCTAATATGGTGCCTGTTAGGAAGAAAAATGGCGACATCCGGATTTGTATAGATTTCAGAAATTTGAATAAGGCAAGCCAAAAAGATAATTTCCCATTACCTACCATGGAGCAAATACTCCATTCAGTAGCAGGTTCTGAGTTAATGTCTTTTTTAGATGGTTTTTCAGGATACAACCAAATTTTGGTCCACCCTGATGACAGATTCAAAACTACTTTCAGAACAAAATGGGGAACCTATGCCTATCAGAAAATGCCTTTCGGACTTATTAACACGGGAGCCACATTCCAAAGGGCAATGGATATAGCCTTCAAAGGATTGATCAACAAAACAGTGGTCATCTATTTAGATGACATAACTGTATTTTCCAAGAAGAAATCTAATCATTTACATGATTTGAGCCAAATCTTTGAACGCTGTAAAAGGTATGGTATTTCACTTAATCCCAAAAAATCCTTCTTTGCTCTGAATCAAGGAAAGCTTCTAGGCTTTATCATTTCTAAAGACGGCATTTATATTGATCCTGATAGGATTAAAGAAATTTCTGAAATACCTTTTCCTCATAACAAGAAATCCATGCAGTCATTCTTAGGTCAAATCAATTTTGTCAAAAGATTTGTTCCCGATTTTTTTCACATCATTTTACCATTACAGACCATGATTAAGAAGAATTCAGTGTTTAGATGGGGATCTGCAGAAAAAGAAGCATTTGATTCAATCAAACAATCAATAATCAATGCCCCCGCTTTAAGCACTCCTAATTTTTCTAATCATTTCATATTGTATACTAGCGCATCTGATTCATCCTATGCAGCAGTACTCACCCAGATTAATGATCGCAACTTAGAAGCACCTATTTCATTCTTCAGTTCAAATCTCCAGGGTGCGAAACTAAATTATTCCGAAGTCGAAAAACAAGCCTTTGCTGTATATAAAGCTGTCAAACATTATAGACCCTTTCTTTTAAAAGCCCATACCAAAGTTATAGTTCCTTTTTCTACAGTAAGGCAATTACTGATCCAAAGGGAATTAGGAGAGAAAAGGGAAAATTGGGTCACAACACTTCAAGAATATGACTTGGAAATCAAGCCAGCAAAGATTGTTAGAGGCCAAGGTTTTTGCAGGTTATTAGCAAGAGCGCCCAACATTCCGAAATCAGGTGATACAGAACATATTGAAGCGATCAACCAGATAAGTATCACTAATTCTGAATCACAATATGCAGACTTGATCTTTTATTTTGAAAAATGGATATGCACCTCCTAATCTTTCTTACAAAAATAAAAGGGCTATTAGGTTAAAGGCAAAGAACTTCATAATCATTGATGATGTACTTTTTAGGCAAAATTATGACTCAGTTTTATTAAGATGCCTAGAAAAACCTGAAGCACAAAAGGTTTTGCAGGAACTACATGATGGACCAGCCGGCGGACACTTTGGAGCTGACACAACAGCTCATAAAATCATTCATGCTGGATATTATTAGCCCACCCTATTCAGAGATACTCATGAGTATGTAAGGAAATGCCGAAGTTGTCAAATCTCTAGGGGAAGACAAAGAAAACCAGCTTTCCCTTTGCAACCAATCAACATTGATCAACCTTTCAAACAATGGGGATTAGATATAATCGGGGAAATAACTCCACCGTCCTCCAAACAACATAAGTATATCCTTACTGCTACTGATTACTTTACCAAGTGGGTTGAAGCAATTCCGTTAAGGACAACAAACTCTGAAGCAATTATAGAATTCATAGACCAATTCATCATTACAAGGTTTGGCATCCCAAATGCTCTTGTTTTTGATAATGCATCTTATTTCTCTGGAAATGCCATGTTTGAGTTCGCTATTAAAAGGGGATTTAAATTAAAATATTCTGCAAATTACTATCCTCAAGGTAATGGTTTAGCAGAGTCTACCAATAAAAATCTGATCAAGATTATTAAGCGAACTATTGAACAAAATCATAAAAACTGGCACAAGTCTTTAATATTCGCATTATGGGCTGATAGAATAACACAGAAGGCCTCCATAGGTACTTCCCCATTCAATCTTGTATACGGGAAAGAAGCAGTATTACCAACCAACCTAATGCTTCCTTCTCTAGCCCTAATTCAGTTTATTGAAGAAAACCCTTCTTCTTCTATCCAACTCAGACATGATCAAATCTTAAAACTCGAAGAAGAAAGAGAAAAGGCCAAAATTACTCATGCTAAACATCAGTAGATAATCAAGTCATCGTTTGATTCAGCTTCATCTAGTTCCAAGCAGTTGCAGGTTGGCAATCTAGTTCTGAAATGGGACAAAGCCCATGAAGATAAAGGTAAACACACCAAGTTCCAGAAAATGTGGCTTGGACCATTTCAGATCAATGAAAAGATAGGCCATTCGACATTCATATTACAAGATCTATCAGGAAAGAGAGACTCTCTTCCTGTTAATGGTCTCATCTTAAAGAAATTCTTCAATTGAGGAGGTAACCCCTTCTCCTTTAATTTCAGTAGGTTTTGTAGTTTTTAGGACCATTAGGAAATAAAGTTGTAAAATAGCTTCTATTGGCCTTCGCTATATTGAAAAAGTTGCTCAAAAGAAGTACTTTTAATATTTACTTTTGAAAGTAGAAGCCTTAAACAAAAAGGGTAATTTCTAGGAAATTAAATATATTCACATTTTGAAAACCCCATTTTATTTTTGTGAAATCCTCTCAAGATTTAAGATTACAGTTAATCATTTTAATGTTTTCAAACTGGCCAAAAAAGGGTTATCAATATCAAAACAGAAGCTAATTCAGTCTTAGCATTCTCAACTCTTACCTTGTCATCCATTCTCTCTTAAGGAGAAGATTGTCCACCCAACTCATCCAAGTTTATGATTATTTAGAGTGTAATTCTAAAATATTTGACGTAAAAGATAAGAGGTCTCATCACGAGCCTGCTTACCATGATCATTGAGAAATAGTTTAACTGACATTACCAACACTGCATACCAAAACAGGGTAATGGCTTATAAACATAAGACAAGGGGTCTCATCACGAGCCAGCTTGTTCGGTTAGATTACAATCAGTGAATGGCATTGTCAAAACAGTGGGCCACCAAACCAGGACAATGGCTTTTTATCTTACAAAATAATAAAAAAGAAATGAAATACAAGATATAAAAGCATATTTTGAATTCATTCTTTTAATCATACTCTGAGACGAGAAGGATCATAGACAATCAAATGGTTAAAAGGTATCCCTGTCGAAACTATGGACGTTTGCTGGCAGCAGAGGCTCTACCTGTGACAAAGGAGTTAATTTTAAAAGCTAAGTTGGAAAGATATTTTGTTTTATCATTATCAACCAATAAAAGGCCAATTTAAAACTTAGAATGTATCTAATTTTAACAAGAGAAGAAATTAGCGAAAATAGCTTTTATCATATTCAGAATGTGTGTATACTTAATTATGTTAGAAATTTTTCTTTTTGATAAGGTGTCTCTCTAAACAAAGTTCAAATATTCCAATATTTCTCAGAGATAACTGATTCTCCCAGCGAATCGCCAATTGTTGTGCTATACAACAACCCCCCATTTCATAAAATTTATTTTATAAAACTATAATATGAAATGGGTCCCTTTTAGACTAAATTGGTATTAACTTATCTTTTCTCAAAAGGTCCGGAAATGAACAAAATATTAAAAAACCTTTTGAATAAAACCAATAATCGGTCTTATAATAAAAAAAGAACAATTCTTCGTTATTGCGATAAAGCGATTGCAAGATCGCATATCGCAATAACCAAGGATGCATAACGAAGGACCCAATGGTTTTCCCCGATGCGACAAGCGCAGATAACTATCGGCTATCGGGAAGTACAGCAATCATAACAAGGACCCCTTCCCTCGTTTCGACGCGATATTACTATCGGCGATCGGAAAACGCAATATGAATGAAATAAAGCGCTCCTTTCTTTAAAAACCCTCGATGCGAATTAACGATATCGCTATCGGCGATCGGGGATTCCGCAGTAATACAAATCAAACACTCAAGCACTTCTCCGATCACCGATTGCGATAAAGACATGGCGCGCTTTTCAAAAAAGATTGCTACGGCACAGATATATTGTCTTGATTATTATTTAAAGCCGTCCTCCTCCCGATAGTGGTTCACTTACGCTCAACCGCCAAAAAATCAAATCCACGCTTAAAGAGACTATTCGGATATGGTGAACATTTAAATGATTGACAGGTTTAAACAGCCAATTAATGAAGCAGTTATGTCATATCTCCTCAGAGATTGTATCCACGGAAGCCTTGATCAACCTTCCCTATTTCCTGAACAAACAATAACAGCCAATGTGGTTTGGAAGGAGGAATTAGATCCTTCCGATGACCTGACAAAGTTGTCCCAATATGCCGGGGCCTATTCAACGGCCACCATGGACAAGGCATCGAAGGTAAGCAATTTATTGAAAGAAAAGGATCAGGCGATCGCTTCATTGCAAATACAATTATCGGCAGCACAGCAGAGAGCAGAACAAGCACAGCAGCAATTGTCAGGGCAGCAACAGTTAAATGACCAATTAAACAAACAGTTGCATGAGGAAAAACAAAGGATAGGTTCAGGTGCAATTCAGAGACAGAAAGAATTATCGGAGGCACTTTCAAAATTGAAGACAATGAATGAACAGATGGCGAAAGCAAAAGATGAGCAAATTGCTCAGTTATCAGCTCAAGTAGAGAAGTTCAAGAGTCTTCCCCAGCCAGCCGATTTCAGAGCAGAGGCAATGCAAATAAATAAGGCACTCATAACACAAATAAGACTATTCTGTCATAAAATTGCTCAAGCAGAACACCTGTGCGATATCACAACATCTGTAATAGATAAATCAGTTGACGCCAGACAAGATTTGAAGCAAGCCGATGAGACCTTAACGGATTTTCTTACCTAGCAGGATACAAATGAGGGACATGCAGCAAACTTGCCTAAAATCCTAGAATCTCACAAGGAAATTCTATTTACGGAATGGCAGTCCCAATTAATGAAAGCAGAGAGAGCAGTGTCTAGATGCAAATTATCTACCAGCAATTTGATTGATTTAATTAACAATACTCTCTACTTATCTAACATGATTTCTCAATGTACACCAGGTAAACTTTTATCGGCCAAAACCTTGGAACAGTCATGTTACCAAGAGTTAGAAAAGAATGGGAGATTGATCGCAGGAATTAAAAGTTTGACTTGGGACACCTATTGGTTGTTCCTAGTAAAACCATACAGCCAGAGAGCCGCCCTCAAGTGCCTAACGGACGCAATCGGGTGTATCCTTCCCGATATACACGACGCCACCTATGCTTCTCAAATCAATTCTCGTCTCAGCCGCCCTCAAGAAGTGGAGCCAATGCTGGCAATATGCCAACTCAGGACAAAAGGCAAACAGCCAGAATGATGAATCATGCTGCCGATTACCAGATTGCTATGGGGGAGATATTCAAGATCGGGTTGTACCAATTTAGTAGCATTTTTATTTTGTAGTTTGTTAGTTTAATTTAGTATTTATAGACCCTTTCATGTATTTAGAAAGGGTCGTAAGTTTTTGTATATGACTTAAGCCTGAAGTTGCACTATTGTACTTCAAACATATTCTTTTATAAAGACTGGACCAATCATTCCAATTTTGATAACAAAGCTTTTTGTGGATGTGCACTACTGCCTTTATTTAAAAGTATTTCTGAATCGAAAGAAGGAATTCGAATTGCGATTGATGTTAGGAATGATTCGCAACTCATATGGTACTACTATCTATGTCTGAATTCGTTCTCTTTATATGAATTGTTATTTGATCAGTTTTGCTATTATTGAATGCATGCATGTGTTTTAACAGCGACTTTATACTTTCCACTATTGGATGTTTACAGCTTGCTTTCCCTCTAATCATTCATGTATCAGTAATATAAAAGAAGAAGTGTGATAATGTTTTATAAATTACTTCGTTCAACTATTTGAACGAAGCAATTATCATTTAAATTAATATCTATGCTTATTGAATAGTGTCATCTATATGCCTATCAGCGAACATAGATCATCAAGCGTTACACTCAACAATAGAAGCTTCCCGGGATAAAATAGTTAGTTTTGTTTTCGTCCACAGATTAAGTCATCCACTCTTTATCATCTATTAGAAAACCAATCACTCATCCACCCCTTTTATTCGATACTGGGAAACTGGTCCCATTATATCCAGTCGGAGCCACCATCCCAAACGGAAAAGGAGCTGTATTAAGGTCCGGACCGGGTGGTTATCCCCCAATGTTGATGAAACGATTTTTGGGACATCAACACTTTGAAGGGGAGAAAATTGGCTTGCATGAAACTCTGTAGGAGCCAAGCCTCTCCCCATATTTTTATGGGTTTATGCAATAGCGAACAAAGCGCTGATGAATCTCACTGTTACTCCTACCATACAGGAACAGCCACAGGTTTTTTAGAGGCAATTCATCATAACCATTACTTCTATTGCATTGAGACATGGTACTATAAAGGCCTCGGCCTAGAGCATTATTACAAAATTATGAGCTTACATAGAAAATAGCTTTAGTAAAAAGAGTCTAATGACCAATAAAGATGTCACGAGGTACACAACAATGAAAGAAAACAAAATAGCTGTGTCTTAATATCTGGCCTGAAGTCTTGTTATATAGTTGCGTCATTATATGCTATTGTTCAAGCTACAAACAAAATTTTTACATCTCCCGCAACACTCTTGTCAAAAGGCTTCACCTTAAAAAATCACATAAAACTCCAGTGACCAATTTGGGAAATTTATAGAGGGAATTTAAACAAACCTTCAATCCACATATCTATATAATAGATAAAATTTCATTTTTTTTGTCATTTTAATAAAAATAGTAAAAATCGCACTTCAAGCATTATTCTCCAAGTTATATAAAGGAAAAGCTCTCACTTTATATTTGGAGAAATGTAGCAATACACCCATATAAATAAATGAAAAAGCTTTTCCTGAATGTAAAGCAACATCCAGTTGGTGCCTTCGTAAAGAGCTGGCTAGAGTCAATCAAAGCTTTCGGTCCAACTTCGCTTTCTGGAGCCCGTGCTGCTTCTGAGTGCCTGCAAAAAGACACCTCTGTTACCAGAAACGGGACGGTAGCAAGGGTTTCTGGTAAAAAACGCACAAGAAACGGAACGGGACGGAAAACGCCGTTTTCTACGTCCGTTCTGGTCTTCATGGTCAGCACTCAAAATTTAACTTTCATTACCTGTTTGGAAAGAAACATCCATCGCCCTCCTCAATTGACTGACTGAAGAATGGAATCTTCCTTCTGCTTACAATCTGCAGAATCACAATCCCAAAGTTGTATACATCTAGTTTTTTAGTAATAGGCTGGTTGTCCCTCATCCAGTATTCAGGTTCCAGATATCCACGAGTTCCTATAATGTTCGACACTTTCATACTGTGTAACTTCTAGTTCTATCTCGACCAGATTTTCCAGGCCAAAATCTTAGATCTTGGGATAAAATGTCTCATCCAGCAGTATCTTCTCTAGTTGATATCGCGATGGAGAATCCATCGTAAGCACTCTCTGTGCAGGTAGGCTATGGGCTCGGGCTGTCAGCCTGTCCCTACTGCTATTTGATATCGTTTGCTCCATTCCAGCACGAATATTTCGTTCTGGATACTAAACAAATATTGTCTAATGACCTATTTGGTATATACTAATACACAAGTAGTCTGTGTTCACCTTCTGTGCAGAAACCCCACATACAAACAAAGTTGAGATGATGGATTCTCCCTATAATTGTCACCTCTGCCCAGAATTTCCCTTCCCCTTGAGATAACCTCTTCAGCTTCTTCACTGCAATCTGTCTCTCAGCTATGCAATCTGTCTCTGATCGGGCATAACACCTTTGTACACGATTTCGAATCCTCCTCTGAACACTTCTCCCTGCATTCACCGAAATTTCTCCCTGCATTGTAGGAGGTCATAAGAGTCCACTGTTGTATCTCGCTAGCATTGGAGTCCACTGTTGTATTTCCCTAGCATTGGAGCAGGGTCATATATTCGGCCCGGCGTCTGGCCATACACACACATCCATTATGGGTAAATCATAAATGGGATGATTACATTTTTCAGCTATGTAAATAAATGTTTTGTTATGTAAATGAATGTTTTGTTTTATGTTTTTTTTATATTTTCTTATTTTTTCTCTCTCCTCGTTTCTTGAATGCGAAACCTCTGAATTCCGTTTCTCGTCTCGTTCTCGTTTCTCGTTTCTCGTTTCGTTTCCCGTTTCCCGTTTCTGGTAACATAGAAAGACACCCGAGGGAAGCAAAGAATTTATAACTTTCAGTAAACAATTAGCAAAACCTTATTATATATATAGCACGACACAACCTCTACCTTCATTGCAAACCATTCGTTGTATACCAATCTCTGTTCATCATGGTCATGGATATGTTTGGTGATGGTCATGCAGGTAGTGGAACTAAGAGTGAGAATGCACTGTGATAAGTGCATTAAGGAAATCAAGAGGGCCATCAAAACACTTGAGGGCATAGAGACCTACAAAGTTGACACAGTCGCCAACAAGGTAACTGTTACAGGAGATGTGACCGCCAAAAGGGTTCTCAAAACGCCCCGTTAGATCTGGAAAGCCTGCTTCTTATTGGGAAGAAAGCGGTCACAGCTGATTAAGCTCTGCTTCTTCATTCTCAATAAGCTCAATTTCAGGCAGAAGGCAGGGTTCAGTCTCATGATAGCTGCATTTTGTTCCCCAATTTCAGCGATTTTTATCAAGAACCTGGAAAATTCGATGATGTAAGCTAGATTATTCATATAAATACAGCAGAGCACACAGAATTGCCCTTAAATATTGTTGCAGTGACAGTACTTTTGAGAACGTGTTGAAGCTTGATATTATGAAACTGTTATGCCTTGGCAGATAACAATTTCATAAAAATCGTTGAAATTGGGGAACAAAATGCCTTGGCAGGTTCTTGATAAAAATCGCTGAAACTAGACTACCATATCACTAGAGGATTGGGTTGGATGAATGAACCTGCCTGTTTTCCGCCATATTCTGGTGAGCTGCAGGAGCCGAGTCAAGCCCTTTTCCGCCTTGTTCTGGTGACCAGGTGAGCTGCAGGGGAGTGCCGGGTCGAATTGGCCAGGGAGCAGCCCGCGGTTATTTCCGAATTCGAATTGGGAAAGTGCATTACTACAAGACAGCGATGGACTCCGCAATTCCTGTCGGACGTCGACTTTAATGCGGGGTGCCGGAGCTAGCAGAGGGCGAGGAATTGCCGGCGACCAGAGCCAGAGGTTTTTCGATGGAAACTGGGCAATTCCTCCGCCTCGGTAAATTACTCTATTTCAAATAAGTTTAGAAGGTGAAAACCAGATAAAAACTTTCTACAAAAGTGTCTGGAAAACTTTATCAAATGTTATTTTTATTCAGAATAAATTTTTATCCTATTTTATTTGTAATTATCAAAATCTATTCACTCACATTGAACTATTTAGAAAATACATTTAAGGAAAAAAAAATCATTACGAAGAAAAGCTACCAAATTACAACCCAAAAGATGCCAGGTTTTTTTCAGAAGACCAAAAGATGCCAGGTTGCCTCACACTTTTTTCAGCACAAAAAAAGCTATATATTCATATTTTATAATTCAGCAAAATGCCTTTACATAGACAGTTTTGTGGATACCTCCACATCTAGCATAATGGCAATTTTATAATATATGTCCTATATATAAACAAAATATTTTGATGGATATAGAAAAACATATGATCATCACATAAATAACAAAACTGTTTTCCATGACAACATAGAAATATATGTTATACCTTGCTGTGTATTGTGCCGAAGTGTAGCCTAGTATAAGAAAAGGCATACCATGAAAAAAACCAGCGATAAAGACCTATATTTCAGAAAGACAAAAGTCCTAGATCTTATTTGTGCAAACAGTTATTTGCCGTTTTAATCTACATCCTCCATACCCGTTGGGGAGAAGTTAGGCCCTTTTTGGATTATGCATCAGCTTCCCTGTTGTTTGTTCTGGCAAGGTTGCCTCACACTTCAGATAAACTAACAGTTATTATCGCCGTCACTTTCTGCTTCATCTTCTATTTCTTGTACAAGATCATTGACGCCATCTACAGTTTGTTGTAGATTATCGGGATCGTTTTCTCTGCCAGCATCGACAGTTTCCTCTCCAGTTGAACCGTTGCCATTGCCTGCCGTTACAGCTGGATTCACCGTATTGTTGCCCTGGCTAGTCTGTATAATAAATAAAATCACAATGTTACATAAGTATACCGTCCCGATACAAGTATTTTTCACGTTCGATTTAGGTATAGTAGGCATGAAATAAGTATATTTCATAATGGCAAAATCCATGTTGTATATTCGGTTGAATGTTATGATTAATTTAATTAGTTAATAAATTTATTTTTTAATATAATGATTGTTTTTAAATAT
This sequence comes from Pinus taeda, assembly GCA_000404065.3. Classification (NCBI taxonomy): domain Eukaryota; kingdom Viridiplantae; phylum Streptophyta; class Pinopsida; order Pinales; family Pinaceae; genus Pinus; species Pinus taeda. The sequence continues at coordinate 68,946 of APFE031484386.1, read as the reverse complement.
TTTTTTTGAATACTCGAAATTTAATATGTTTTTGATAGGACTGATCATGTCTGTAAAATGCTCTATTTCTTTTGAAATTCCATTTTAACAGAATAGATAGATATTGCTTGGCTTCCATAGAGTTGAAAAGACTGTTTCTGTGCAAGAACACGAAGAACAGAACTTTATTAGAATAAGATATAAACTAAAATCTATGTATATGAACTCTCTTTTTTATATAGAAGACAGCGTATTTTTTCTTCCGAAAAAAATATATTTTTTTCTTAACTTCGTTTTAAAAAATTCTAAATCCAATTTAGAAATAAGTTATAAATAAATATTTTTGATGTAATATTTAAAATATGGCATTGAGTAAATTGTACCTGTAAGTTTTCCGGCCCCGACATGGCCATCCCTGCTATCAACGCTGCATGATATATCTCTCCTTCTTTACCTTGCAGTGCCCATTTATTGCACTTTTCTCTTATTGCATTATTTCGCCCCTTTTCCCAACAATCAACAATAACTTTTGCCAATAAAGACCTTGAGTTATTAATTGTGTTCGCTGAAGGATACCTGACCTTTTGCGATGTTTGGTACAATTTAAAGTTTGCAGCGGACATTATCCAGTCCATGGAATCCTGCATCTTATCCACCCTATCCGGACTTTTTCCTTTGGAAATCCGGGATAACATCTTCTCTTTCATTCCATCCCTCGTATTAGTCCGCTTCGTTTCGGATCTAGCGGACATCATCTCCTTCCAGATGTTGTGAAGAGTATGGAAATCCTTGTCGGCTGCGAGACTAAGTAAATTGACTTCTGTATCTGAAGTTTCAACAAAATCTATCAGAGGCCATGCTTCAGAGCAAGCTTTCATAGCTTCATCGACAACGTCAATGTTAGTGTCGCCGTATTGGGACAACATCAAATGGACCAATGATACTGCTTCTATTTTCCACGACTCTTTGGCAACGTACATAAAATACTTTTCCTCTTCCACCTGTGTTTCTTCACCTCCATCTGCCGCAGGCTCTGGCCTTATTATTTTAATCATTTTTGCAGTACTACGGCTGCCTTGTTCCATATGTTTCTTTGTTGACTTGAAGGCCGATTCATTGGCTATCCACATGTTCTCAGCGCTTTCTCCTGGCATTCTTATCTTCTCCAAAAGTTCGCTGTAAATGGAAAATTCTGGCGGAGGGATAATCCTTCCACGGATCATTAGTAAGGGCGATAACATAATCCAAGAGAAGAAGCAAGAAGCTTTGCTGTTGAAGACTATGAATTTTTGCACGCAGGAGGCTATGAACAATGATGCAGAATGCAGCCGAAACAGTATGATTAAATCGATAATGTTATTTTCTAGGAGTGTTCTGTCACGATATCTTATCTCCCGAAACAACGGGCCCTTTAATTGTCCATATTTCAAATCATTAATACACCTTGTCCAAAAGTCCTCCACATGAAATACACTCCTCAGTCGATGGATAGGAAAATATATTACGGCTCTTACCCATCTGACTGACACCAAAATCCATCCTATTAACACGAAAATGAACTGAAGCACAAGGGTTGTTTTATTGAGTGGACGGAGTGTGTTATAATAATCAATGTAAAGGGATCCCCATTTAAAGCCGAAGACAACAATACAAACTGTTAACAACAAGCCTGCGAATGAAGTTAAAACTGACCTGGCCACAACATCCTCAGGCTGGCTAGAACGAACTATGATCCAACATTTGAGTACATGATCCCCAATGCTTCGACAGCGTGTAGGTGAACTAGAATTACAACACTCGAGCAACGAAGAAACCTTTTCATTCATCATAATATGAATGGTTTTGCCAGCTACGACAGCGGAGACAGAGAGCAGAACCAAGAATATAAGGGCTATGAATACCATACCACTGAACACCTCGAACCATACCGTGACAGGAATAGGCAACGCATCATACCAGTAAAGAACGAGATACATCTCAAAAAACACATTTGTTAGTGCGCTTATTGTCACTCCTCCAAGGTCGGCCCAAACACTTCTAAAGCCAGAACTTGCCAATCCCGGAAGCAAATAAGCAATGAATACACACATCACAAGTCTTCCGCTATCAATTACGAGCTGAGCTTTCAGGAATTTCTCCACATCCCCATATTCTATATAATTTATATCTGGAGTTATACTGACTGTCGAATAATCGACAGAATTTAGGAACTGGAGATTAAGAGCGCTGATAACCAGAAATGCTCCTGGAAACCAGTACGCTTTTCTCTTGATCGCCTTAAACACATCCAGTGCGAGAAAGAGAATAAATATAATTGCGCAAGCGCACCCATATATGAGATCTATAATTTGAGGAGGATAGGCATAGGCCATCTTCGAAGGATAAACTGGACCGTCTCAGAGATTCCTGCCTTCACTACTATATGAGAAATGTTTGTTTTTAAATTTGCAACCACACACTCACAAAATGATTCCACGACATCTGGACGACACATCAAAGAGAAAAATCAAGATTAGACTTCAGCCACATGAAAAAGTAAAATAAAGAGAAAGTATCAATTGTAACCGAATAAGGGTACTTAATGTCCATAACAATTCATTACCGATTAAAGGTACTTATGGTCGATAACAATTCTAATGAGGAGAATTCATTACCTATGTCGTGCTGGAATTTCATTTTCACGCTACTGCTAACGTTAGGGTTTAGTTTGGTTTAGTTAAACTAAGATAAGATTAAATATTTTGATTTTATTTTATTTTATTAATGTGCAGAATTATTGATTTAATAGAAATTTAAAATCATCAACATTCTAAACTCATCTCTCATATTTAATAAATCATAAACATTTACACTTCATCAATTTTATTTAGTATATTTTTTTAGTTATAAATAAAAAAAATTCTAATTATTATTATTTTTAAAAACTTCTTTGCCTCTAATTTTTCTATCACAAATTTTCAAAATTATCCAATTCTCTTTTATACTAATTATTTATATGAAAAAACGATATTTCCAAGAGGGAGAGCTTGGGAGCAAAACTTGAACGAGGATCGAAATTGATGACTAGGGTTTTGCATTAGGGTTCCATGGCAGGACGTGTAGGGTGGAGCGTCGCTCCCTCCTACAGTCAGGTAGTCACAAAAGGAGGCAAGGAAGCAGGAGGGAAGCATTTCAAAAAACCGTTGGAAAAGATTTCAGAAGCAAAAGGCAAGGAGACAGTTGGAAGAAACGAACCCCAAGGTCAGGAAGGGAATCAACAGGAAACAAGTAAAGAAACGGAGAAGGGAGGCGACAGCGGAAAAATGACTTCCACAAGAACCAAGGGAGTCTACAAACCTGTTGTGCCATACAACAACCCCCCATTTCATATCATTTAAATTCCAAAACTATAATGAGAAATGGGTCCCTTTTTTAATTTTTGTTTCAAATTGGTATCAATTTAAAAGTTCTATTTCAAAAAACGCTTGAATCAAAGGAAACATCATTAAAAAGCCTTTTTAATAAAACCAATCGATAAACCCCAACATAAAACGATTTACCTTTATCATTGCGATAAAGCGATCGCAAGATCGCATATAGCAATGACAAAGAAAGCTCAACTTAAGGGACATCTTGGTTTTCGCCGATGCGAAATCGCAATCAGATATCAGCAAAGCATAAAGTAACATGAGTAATGATCCTTCCTGCGATGCGATGCGAAATCGGCAATCGGCAATCGGCAATCGGCGATAACGTTCAAAGCACAATTAAGCTCCCCCTCGTCCGATGCGATGCGATATCGTTATCGGCGATCAGCGGCTTACCATGCCCCCATTCTAAGCGGCCCTACCAGCTATGCCCGACGCAATGCTATATCACTATCGGCGATCGGGGATTCCAAACAAAACTAATGCAATAACTTAGTGTTTCCCGATGCCCGATTGCGTAAAGGGTAAAATAGCACAGTTTTCAAAGTAACAGTCATAAAGGCGGTTTAATATGATTTATTCGTAATTAAGGCCATATCCTTTGGAAAAGCCGCTCATCCGCGTTCAAACCACCAAATCACCCTAAGCATGCTTCGAATAAATCATTCAGCCATTAATCGAAGCAACTGGAATTAATGAGATTGAGAGGCCGTAACGACCATTTAATGAGAATAGCAAGCTTGAAGCCTATCCACGTATTTGATCCTAAGGCCACCTCAAGTTGATTAATCACTATGAATGCACCAAGATATATATATATATATTTCATTTTGTTCAATTCACGTTATTGTTGCATGTGTTGCGCTTATCTTTCACTCTGTGCAGAATTCTTCCATAGAAACAGAAGAAAGTGGAATGGGAAAGAAATCCAAGAAGACTACAATGCCTACTGCTCCGCCAGCTGCAGAGCTAGATGTCGTTGATCCAACTGGAAAGAATAAAGGGCTGATATCAGATACAACATGCTTAGGACTCACCAGGACCACTTGGCAAGGGACTTATAATTTGATTGAAGCAGAAGGGCCAACGGTGACCAAAGTAGAAATTTTATGT
>APFE031484386.1:7236-50514 GCA_000404065.3 Pinus taeda | reverse complement strand
TGCAATCAGCATCTCAAAGAATCTTGTCATGCATTCAAAAACCAAGCACATACCAATCAAGTATCATTTTCTCTGGGAACAAGTGCTTGAACAGAATGTCAAGTTGGAGTATGTTCCTTCTAAGGAACAAGTTGCTGATATTCTCACCAAACCATTGCCCAAGGAGACTTTTGAATACCTCAGGCAAAAGCTGGGGGTTGTTGATGCATCATCTTATTGTTGAAACTCTTCTGATTGTTGGTTGTACGCATGGTTCATCCGGGGTATATGCGTACATATGCTAGGTTGCGGCACAGGTTCAGGGGGAGTATATAATGCATTGTTGGCACTATGGAGGATGTACAAAAGGAGATCATGGAAGTTGGTCTGAATATAGATGAAATATGTTTCTATCTCTTTCTTGGTCATTAATGGTGTCTGGTGGATTATGGTAGGTTCAGGGGGAGCATAACCCTTTTCCCTTGATGTCAAAGGGGGAGAATGTCGCTGAAGTTTTTGAGGTTGCCATCAAGTCCAAAGGGCGGGATTGTTGGCATTATGTTTCTGGTATGGTTATAGGTTACAGATGTTTTACTTGATGGCAACACCCATGGCAAGGGCTCTCAATATGATGAAAATTAAGAAGTACGCAGGAGAATAGTTCAGAAGATGCGTACCCGCAGGTACGTTGTGCAGGGACCACGTCCAGACACGCAGGTTACCCATTCATGAGGAGCGTACCCCCAGTGCACACACTTCAAGGCAGTAAAGCACGCACATGTGGGGTTCCATATGTTTAACCCTTGGTATTTAGCCGACGGTATTGTGTTATCATGGTTCTGGCCCGTGGTATTGTTTTATTTAATTATTATTATTGAGCCCCATGATCCTTGATTTGAGGAAGAGCTTGCCTATATAAAGAAAAGGAGATCATTTGGCTAAGTATGCTTTTGGGTTGAATATCTTAAGATCTGAAATATTTGGGTTATTGTTTCAAAAATCTTGATCTATATGAATGTGAAGTGGAAGGCGAATCTGTAAAGGGTGATCTCCCGAGCGCTTGATCAGATCTGGGCATCTGTCTAACTGTAGCACACTGGTGATCTATAAATTCAGCCCTAATCTGATGTACACAGGTGTTTAACGGTGCCTCTGCATAGGTACGCAGAGCAGAAGAAGGATAAGTGCCTGGGTACGCAGGGGCGACAAAGGCGCAGTGCGTGGGTACGCTAAGGCGACGAAGGAGCAATGTGTGGGTACGCTAAGGCGATGAAGGAGCAGTGCGTAGGTACGCAGAGCGACGATGGTTCAGGTGCGTACGCACAGAAATAGTACGCGGCACGATAGTGTCTTTGGGTGCGTGCCTTCAGTGAAGTACGTGGCGCGATAGTGTATTTGGGTGCGTACTGTATGCAGCGTAGTAGAAGAGGCAGTGCGTGGTCACGCAGTGCAGCAGAAGGAGCTCTGCGGGTATACGTAGAGAAGCAAAGGGTGAAGTGTGTAGCGATGCAGGCCAGTAAAAGGAAAACTGCGTATCTGACTTAAGATCTTCTATTGACTGAATTTTTCTGTTGATAAGGTGTTCTGGGTTCAGTTATGTTATTTTGATCTGGTTACTGCAGCTGACTATAATTTATATGTACTTGATGATCATTTGATGTATATGGATCTAGCTTGAAAATTTATGAAAAGTGGTCTTTGTAAAGAATTAGGGGGTTGTAGCTCCCTTCCAGTTGAGACTGGAAAACGAGAGAGAGTTGTAGCTCTCTGCAGGTTGTAGCCTGTGTACTGGTAAAGGACTGCACCAGTACAAGACCATTGTAAAAGGAGTTTCTAATTTGAAAGAAGATAGAGACATATTGCAGCAGGTGGTTTTCACCCACATTGGGTTTCCACCTTATATCTGGTGTTCTTTGATGTGACTGTCTGTTTTTCTTGTTCATGCTCATTATTTTATGGTACTGATATGCAAAATTAATTCAAAGTATAAATAAGGAAGATTTGGTAAAAGGACTAGATAATACTGATTCACCCCCCCTCTCAGTATTATTTTCAACAGTTTGTGCCATGACCACTTGCATGGTTTTTACCAGAGAAACTTTCATAGTTTAATATATAATCTTGTTTTAAAAATTTTGGTTCGTAACCTTAAGAAGATAAATATTATTATTGAAATAGATTATTCCACTCTTGATAACTTGTATGGATGATTATATGTGAATGTTGTAATATTAATTGAAATGAGAGTATGCATGGTCACCTTGGATTCACTTTGAGGTTAGAGCTTTATTCTCAAGATTTTGTATATATGATATTTTGCCTTAGAATCCTTCATATGCAACTCATATTTATAGCAATTTAACCAATTTATTTCCTGTTAATAGTGAAATGGAAAATACTTCTATACATATGTTAAAAGTATAAGATTTGAACCATTTCTTGTTCTATACATATAAAGTTTTCCGTTTTTATTTAGTTGATAACTCTATAATTTTTTTTCCTTATATTTATAGAAACTTTATTATGCTCACACAAATACATTGTTTATTTCTTAAGAAGATAACAATCAAAACAATATTTCTTGTAAATCTACATATTTTATAAGAACCCTTTATGAAAGTATCACTATACAAAAGTATATGTATTTGTGAGATTTTATTATTATTATTATTTAGTCCAGGGATTCTATGGTTAGTTGTAATGGAAAACTTAGACACACCCCTATGACCTAGCCCACATGAATTATGACAAATCCAATGAAACCCTTAATAGTACATGTTCTCTCTTATGGATTTAAGGGTTCAACGAGAGTTCAAAACACAAAACTCACTTTACAATATACAATGCTTTTACCATAACAAAAATATGTATACAATTCAAAGATAGAATACTATTCCTTTTATTTAAAAATGGTCTTTCATCACTAAAATAGAATTTTTACTTCTTGCTATTATTTCTATCTGCATTAAGGACATAGGTCCAATTTTTTTTTGCACAATAATTTTTTTCTTTAATTTAATGAATACCAATACTTCTTTTTCTTCTACTTTTACATGTTAGCACATGTTTTTCTTTTAGTTATTGCATGTTACTATCTCATGGTGGCCTACAATCACAATGTTAATATAATAACACAATTCCCTGGTCTAATGTGTTAGAAATTTATTTAATCAGAAAACTATGTTTAACTCAAAAAAGAGCACTTATCTGAAATTATTTCATAGATAAGCTAGAGGTGTCCACATTCCTATCAACCTCGAGTTGTATTATACAGGCAATTCCCCCGAGCTCTCCCTATAACTTTCAGGTAAAACTAGGAAGTTCTTTGTATTTGTGCCCTTGAGACCCTATGTGGCTCCCTGCATTTACTAGTCTTTCTCTTACAGTGGTAAGGGTAAATAAGAAACTATATTTATTTCCCGCATATCAGATTTATATTCTGCCACAAGGTATTTCTCTCCCACCCTGTATTATTTAGGTGGTATGTAATTTCTGTCGAATATCTCTTCTTTTCTTTCCTCAAAAAAGTTCGATTTTTTTTTTTTTTTTTTTTAAAGACATAGGAAGATCTCTTTTCTTCCCGTTCTTTGTTTTCATGCCTCCTTGGACATATCTACTTCAATTGTTTTCCTTGTAAGTTAGAGGTTAATCCCTCATGTTAGCCTCTAATATATTTTTTAGAGAAATAATTTTCTAACATAATTTTTCATTAATTATCATTTTTCTTTATCTTCAAAAATAAAACAATAATTCGATAGATGCATTTTTCAATTTCCCTAAAATAAATCAAAATCATAAAATATATATAGAATTCATAAAATAGTTCACTCCACTAGTATTACATCTCCCCTCCCCTTAAAAATAGGACATCAACCTTAGTGTTTATTCATTATCAACATCATGCAAACAACATAGGATGCCATTTTCATTTCCTTTTCCATTTCTTAGGTGGCCTCTTTGAGCTCAAAGTTCTTCCATTGCATTTTAACTTGGGTGATGACTCTATTTTGAGGTATAGTCTCCTTCTAGTCCAAAACTTGTATTAGTTTGTTATGAAATTATCCTTCTGGTTCGACCTATAGAACATGCTAATCAATTACATGAGTCAAGTCATGGACATACTTCTTTAAAATAGATACATGAAATACATTATGGGTTTTAATATGAGTTGTAAATGCTAATCTGTAGGCCATCAACCCAACTCTGGCTAGTATTTAGAAAGGCCTACAAATCGAGGGGCCATTATAACGACTCCCCAAACTGAAGGAAATCTCTCTAGGTCTCATTTTAACATAAATATGTTCCCCTACTTGGAAATATTTATGTGTTCTTTTTAAATCTACATAACTTTTTTGTGATCTTACTCTTCTTTTAAATTTTATCAAATCATTTTAACCAACTCTTCCATTTCTTGTAGTTGGTTTAGTCGCAACATAAGCTTGTCCGCTGACTGACACCAATCCACAGGAATATGAAACTTCCTCCCATGCAACGCTTCGAAGGGGCTCATATTAAGAGACAATTGATACCCATTTTTATAGGAAAATTCTACCAGATATAAAATAATCCTCTTCCTTGATAGGTTGATTCATGAAATACATATACAACATGCCTTCTAATACATTTTTAACTCTTTCTATTTGTTCATTAGTTTGGGGGTGATATATGTCCTATTGAATCTCAGCTGAGTACCCATCCTAAAAATAGGGCTTTCCAAAAGGTTGAGGTAAACTTTGCGTCCCTAACCAATATTATTGTTTGGGTATGTCATTAAGTTGGAAGATTTATTTCATAAGAAATTCTTCCACTTGTGCAACCATGTAAGTGGATTGCATTAGAGTAAAGTGAACAATTTTTGTTAATTTTTCCACAACCACCATGATGATTGAATCATGTTTCTTTTGGGTCATAGGTAATTTGATTACGAAATCCGGTGTTATCACTTCCCATTTCGATTTAGGTATGGGTAGAGGGTTCATAAATCATGATGGGTGTTGATGCTCTACTTTCACTAACTGGCATTCCTGGCATCTAACCATTTTTTTTGCAACATCCCTCTTTATTATAGGCCAAAAAAACTCCTTCTTAAGTGTATAAACCATTTTATGATATCCTAGGTGTGTAACATACGACCTTTTATGATATTCATTTAATATTAACATCTTTAGTTATTCATCATTTAGAATTTAAAGTCTAATTTTATACAAAAAAAGGTCACTCTTGATTGATTTCATACTCAAATTGTTCCTTTTGCACAGTTTTACCCACCTCAATTTTTCATAGATCAGATTTTAATCCCGATCCCTTAAAGATGTTTTTTTAGTTCTTTTAGCAAAACCTATTTCTCTTATACTCACTACTACCTCGCATAAGTGTTTTAGAATATAACTCAATGAATCACCGAATTTGTTCTCTTTTCCCTTTATATGCTTAATTTGAAAATCATAATGACTTGAGAGCACAATCCATTGAGCTTGTCTAGATTTTATCTTCAGTTGACTAAAAGAATATTTCAATCTTATGTTATTAGTAATCAAAGTGAATTTTTCACCAACCAAGTAATGCCTCCACATTCTTAACATGTGGATAACTGCTGACAATTCTAAGCCATAAAATGTATAGTTATTTTCATCTTCCTTTAGATTTCATGATTCAAAGGTTATTAGATGTACCCCTTGCATTACGAATCCTCCAAGGCCTTCTAAAAAAGCATATGTAGGTAAGACAAATTTTTTAGCCAAATTTGCTATTTTCAGCATGGGTGTTATTGTTAGAAGCTGTTTTGATTTTTTAAAACTTTACTGGCATCTTTGAGTCCATACAAATTTCACACCCTTCTTCTACAAAGAGGTTATGGGATGTGCTATCTTGGGAAAACGTTCAATAAATTTGTGGTAGTACCTAATAATTCCCTTAAAGGATATTATATCTTCCATGTCCTTCAGAACTGGCGAAGCAAGAATGGACTTCACCTTATCAGGGTCTACTATTATGCCTTCTCTAGATATAACATGTCCTAGGTATTATATCTTATCGTGGAAGAACTCACACTTTCTAAATTTAGCATATATTTGGTGTTCATGTAGGGTTTGCAACACTCTTTTTAGGTTTTGTATGAGTTCTTCTTGGATTTTTGAATAAATTAAAATGTCAATAAAAATTAGCACAAATTTATCCAAAAATTTAATGAATACATTGTTCATCAAACACAGGAATGTAACAGGTGCCTTAATAAGTCCAAAGGGTAATACTATAAACTTGTAATTCCCGTAGCTTGTATGAAAAAATATTTTTGGTATATCCTTTTCTTTAATCCTCAGCTGATGGTATCCATATCTGAGTTGTATTTTTGAAAATACGGTTAACCATCTCACCTGATCAAATAAGTCATCTATTCTTGGAAGTGGGTACTTATCCTTAACAATCTACTTATTTAATTGCCTATAATTAATACACAATCTAAAAGTCACATTTTTCTTCTTGACGAAAAGGACTGGGGCACCCCTTAGTGACAAACTGGGTCAAATATACCATTTATTAAGCATTTCCTTCAACTGTATTTTGAGTTGCATTAGCTCAAGTACACTCATCTGGTAGGGAGCCTTTGACGTTGAAGCTATTCCTGGTATTAATTCTAGGGAAAATTGTATTTTCCTTTTTGGGGAAAAACTATGAATTTCATTTGGAAACACATCTAGTTAGTCTTGGATGACTTTGAATTCATTTAAAAATTGATTTTTCTTGTGGCTCTTGGTTGGAAAAAAAATGAAATCCTTTTCTTGTGGTTCGTTTTAGCTATAACATTGATATTTGTCATAGAGATATAGGTCTAGGTATGTCCCTACAACTTACATCTTTCCATTTTTAGTTGTGCAAGTGACAATTTTGTTTAGGCAGTTTACAAGTTATCGTTGTTTCTCTAACTAGACCATGTCTATTAAAACATCATATGATCCCAATGGTAGAATATTTAAACTACATAAATTAAAATTCCATTTAGAGATATTAGATATACTTTTATTTAATTTGCAATTTTTTGTGTTCTCATGGACAATTGAACCAACCAGGCATTCTTATATTTTACAGGTTTTAATTTGAATTTTTATACCACCTGGGGGCTAATGTAACTTAGACCGACACCTACGTCTATTAATACAAAAATAGATTGGTTGAGAATAATACCTTCAATTTCCACCATTGTGGATTGATGTTTTTCTTAACATCCATCCAATGTTGCATTAATTCACAATGCATTTCTAGCCGCGTGATTGAATGTAGAGGTTTCCTGAAGGTGTTGTAATTTTTGCATAGACTGAGTGTTGTAGGTACAATTATACAATAAATAGGGCTCTCTGCATCCCCTACACATTATGGTTTTTTTCCTAATTACTATTATTTCTCCAATTCTGGTATTGATTATTGTTTCCAGGATATTTATATGACCTATACTTGCCATTTTTCCTTGCTTCAGTCATCTGGTCTTTCTTCTTGCACGATCAAGTTTTCAGATTTTCCATGTCAATGTTAAATGGGTCTGTGCTCTATAAGAATACTTCTTCTTTAGGGATTTTTTTTTTTAAAAGGTAGTCTTATATGGAAACCTCTTCTCAAAATGTATTTTGAATCCCTTCCAAATTTATGTGTTGGAAATTTGGCTTGACAAGAATAATGCAATTTTTAATATCAAGCTTACCCCTCCTCAAAGCACTACAATTAAATCATTATCATTATGTGTTGAATTTCAAGATGAAAAGTAAGACTTTAACTCCCATATGAAAGACTTGGATCAATTGGAGAAGGTATGGCTTATTAAATTTATATGTATGGAAAAAAACCCACAAATTATTGGTTGGAATCAATAAATGATGAGAGAACGTTGGAAGCTCAGAATGACATATCTAGAATTTAGAACCTGAATGAATAGTAGACAATGATGGATTCTCTATTTTCATCTAGTGTCCAAACAAAATCTAGCAGTGGCAAGAGGGAGTGGGAGTATTCCTTGCCCTAAGGATGATGAATTGTTATGGTACTCATGGGACTTTTTATATGAAAAATAATTAGATAGAGATTTATGGTCTTTATCAAGGCCTCTTGGTTTCCAAAGTAAAACATATGAAAGAGCTCACAATTGTAACACCCTACTCCCACATCTACCCAAGTAACCATTCCAACTGGGTAAACATGTGACGAGAGGCTATTATGATTGGATTCGACCTCATATGTGATCTTAAAGAAGTGGAATTGACTGAACACATCAACCAACCTATCCACATCAACAACATAACCCTTAGAAGACATGTCAACCACTTACGCATCCTGTCCCTAGATCCCATTGATGTTCTAGAAATCTTAGGCCTTAATCACTCTCATTTTATAAGCAAGAGAGAATTTAGAAACCCAAATTTGCTCTCAGAGGCTTGCCTACCAGTGACCACAGACTAAATTTATCAGTGTTATGCTAGCAAATCCAAGATTTGAGCCACTTTTTAAGGCCTAGAGCCTAGGTCACTGCCCAAAATGGAATGATAACTCAGGAACAATAAAATAATAGGCAAACAATGATGCAAAGGAAATAAGTTAAACAAGACCTTAATCAAACCCCTACTAGCCATGACAAGAATTTTGTCAAACATATCATCAATATGTAACGTACAAGTGTAAACAACAAAATTAAGTGTAGGGATCTCATCCTTATCTGAGAATTCCTATGAGCCATTGTTCCCTCATGTCATTCCCTTCAGTATTATCTATTAGGCCATATGTAAATTATCCATTCATTTACAAGTAAAGACATGCTGAGAGCCATACATAATTTTTGTCATAAATATACATATAACCAACATAATAGTGACATAAATATCATAAGCATATAAACCATAAAATCTGCATATACATTAGTACATTTACACATGAAAATCAAGGGAATGAATTTCTCATTAATGAATTCAATAACCCAATGAGAGGTGGGACTACCATGTTCCACCCGACCATAGAATGGATAAGTCAATATCTCTTCATCTATTCACCCCCATGCCATACTCCAAGCATGAATGTGCGACTCAAACCACAAGAATCAACAAGGGCATACCGAGGCTAAACCACCTCACCCTCATTAATAGAAACCAAGCTTTACTGTAATCCATCTCGGATCACTAGGCCAACAAAATGAACACATAATAAGATTTACCATGATCTTGACCCAGTTACTAGGCCAAAGAAGCGTGTATGCCACCAGATTTCTCCACCTACACTGTGCAGATTTTTCCTGTCTCCTAGTCTCTTAGGCTTTACTGCAATCCAAAACCAAATCACTAGGACCTAAAATGAGATCCACTCTCAAGGCTTTACTACATATCCCAAACCCCGGATTACTAGGCCCAAAGAAGAGAAAAGCACCCCTTGAATTTACTGTATATCCTTCCATTCACTGGAAAGGATTCCTAGGCCCACTCTGGGAACACAATCCTGGCTATACCATAACCTGTACTCTAGCTCATGGGTCACTAGGTCAGTGGCTTTACTGTGATCCACAGTTTGGTTAAGGAACCACTATGCCATGTGCTCTATCATTTGGAGATCCACCTCACTCAGCTTCAAAACCATTTGGTAATCCATCTCAACCAAAACATGAGAACCCCATCACACCATGGCTATCTAGAAATGGAAAGGCTACAACGAAAACATTTTTACACCTAGAAAAGCCCATGCCATGATAGAAAAGAACCACATGCAATTCCTTGCATGGAAAATATAGCAAGGAAAATACACATGAAATCGGTACCTGCAATGAATCATGTTGTAGCTACTTGATCTTGCCTTTCCCTGCTTGATCTTTTCTTCCTCTTGCCTTCTTTGTCTTTCTTGCTCCAATGCCAAAATTCTACAAGAAAACTCTAAGTGTCCAAGAGTGAGAGAGAGAGAGAGAATAATGAGAGAGCTCCAAAACTCAACTGAAAAAGGTTACGAACTGATCCTTAGAAGCCTTTTTATGAATGAGGCCTCTCTTTTCTTCATTGTCCATTATTTTCCTTCAAATTTCTCCTCACATGCAACTTGTGACCTTTCACCTTCCTTTTCTCCTAATTCTATTATTTTCATAAATAAATGTGCCACAAATGCTATTTTTATTTTCCAAAGCCTTAGCCATTGCCTTTTCCAATTTCCTTAGCCATAAACAACCAAATGAACACCTCCTAGGATATATTTCCCAACATTCAACTTGGAATAAGTGTCCCATCAACCATGATTATTAATTTTTTCTTCATTAACTTTCATTACATGGAATTTTCACCAGGGCTGTTACAAGACCCTCCCCCTTGGGGAACACTAACATTGGTGTTAGACCACACCAAGACCTCAGCAAAATCATTGAAAATAAAACATATTGTCCATGGAGCTTTATAGCATAGCTCGATTTAGTATTGACGAGGATCACCCTGACGAAAAGAAAACCAACATAACAACATAATAATATAACATCATAATGACATGAAACCCATACCACTTATTGGAGCTTTATAACATATCTCATGGCGGTATTTACATCCATATACATACATACATATAACAACATCATCAAAACATATACCAAAGAATATACCAAAAACACACCAAACACCAAGTCAAAACTGCTTTGCCTCATCTAGCAAAAAGGGAAGGATACATAGCCCACATTAGATACACCATCTCCCATCTAGCTTCATTGGGCCCAAAGTGCTTCCATTGCACTTTAACTTGCTTGATTGCTTGGTTATGGAGCATGAGCACCATTTTTTGCAATATGCAATAAGGCTCTGACTGTAATTCTCCATCAGGTTCCACCTGCAATATAGACCAGTCAATCACATGATAAATATCTTTAACATACTTCTTAAGTAATGATACATGGAAAAAATCATGGACTTTCATTGTCAAAGGTAGTGCAAGTTGATAGGTTACTGGAACAATCTTCTCAATGGTACTGAAGGGTCCAAAAGACCATGGTGCATCTTGGCACATGATCAAATCCGCAAGGAGCTATTTTTTGGTTTGATGTGCAAGTACATCTGTTCCCCAAACTAGAACTCCTTGAACAACCTGTTCCTATCTGCATAGCTTTTCTTCCTATCTTATGCTACCTTTAGATTT
This sequence comes from Pinus taeda, assembly GCA_000404065.3. Classification (NCBI taxonomy): domain Eukaryota; kingdom Viridiplantae; phylum Streptophyta; class Pinopsida; order Pinales; family Pinaceae; genus Pinus; species Pinus taeda. Next base: position 39,405 of record APFE031484386.1, on the reverse strand, counting down.
TTCCTTATAACTTGCATTTCATGTTCCATCTCTACCAACATCTTTGGTCCAATCAATAGCCTATTAACCAGATCACTCCAATTGATCGGTGTCTTACAACTTTGCCCATACAATGCCTTAAAAGGACTCATCCTCAATAAATCCTGATAACCATTTTTGTATGCGAACTCTACCAAGATGAGATACTCTTCCCACTTCCACTACTGATGCATCACTTAGATCCTCAACATGTCCTCCAATATCCTATTAACCTTTTCTGTCTGTCCATATTGTTATCACTCAGAATTTTCCTTAGAGGTTATCAAAAGGAGGAATAAACCGCAGTAACCACAAACCAATATTTTAAGTATAGGCTCTTACCAACCTATCACTTAGAGAGGGATCCCTCTATATAATTTAGCTTTCTTTTTATTTGTTTTTAGGCTAGTTCTTAATGTTTGTTGGGTTTTTTGTTTTGAATTTAAGGTTGGGTGGTGGAATTCTTGGAGTGGATGGATAGAGCTAGGTCTTCAAGACATTGGGCTATGGAGTCAACAAATGGATAGCATAACTAGACCATATCATTGAAAGGAATGTTCACAGGGTAGGCTAGCAAAGCAAAATGCAAATCTTTAGACCTTATGGGTGAAGTAATTCTAACTACGGTGAAAGGGCACTTAAGAATCCTTGGACTGGAATCTGAATGAAGAACAAAGGATGATCATGAATAAAGGGAAATTAAGAATTATTTGCTATAGATGGCTAGGGGTTATCTAAACTAAGGACCAGTCAAGAATTCTTTAACTTAGATTTGTGAATAAAACATGCAATAATGCATAATAGTCAAGATAGAGTGCATTTAAGCAATTTCTGAAATATCATTCCTTGCTATACATTCAGATTTTAGAAATTTACACAAAAGATTATGGAAAAAACATAAGTAAAAACAACATTGAACATTGGAGAATACTTATTTATATTTCACTTTACACAATAATCCTGTAAAATATTTTATCTTTATTCCTTGATTCAGAAAGCCAATCCAGTCATTGATACAATAGAATTTTCATTCGAGAGAAAAAGTCTATAGAAATTTCTTGGAATCCACCCTACATACTTCAAAATATGAAGTATATATACAAAATTGTTTACAAAATATCTCAAAACAACTTGATATTTAATTTAGGAAAAATAAATATCTTCTTGCATGCAAATAGAGACAGATGTTGAACTACATCACATGTCCCTTTTATTGTGGTGTTGCTAGTTGTTTCAGTTGAGTTGGAGCCCTTTAAGCTGGCTGATATTTGTAGCATTTTTACACTGGAATCTTCTTTACTTTCATCTTTCAAATAATACTCTTTGACCTTGCTACTCCGCTTTTACCTGTTTTAACTGGTTTCCTTCATTTTATATGCAATAATTTTCTGATGTAAATTTAGCATAGTAAATCTATCATTTTTTCCCAATTCTGCATCAGGTAATTTCACATTCACCATCCTTCTATAGATTTCATTTGCCTCTCTGTATTTTGCAAAATTTTTCTTGGTGAGGAACAAATGTTTCACCTCATGCTCTAGGAAAAACAAGTTCTCCAATGTGTCATATAACACTTTACCTATTGGCATGGGTTTAATGGTTGAAGAACTTGCTTGTTCCTTAGCCAATTTTCTTAGTCTATCTCCATATTCTAGCTAGGTCATGAATTTGTCATTGATGACCATAGGACTGGGTAGACCCTTCTCCCTCAAAATTTGAAACCTAGCCATGAACCTATTAATGGCTACCTGCATGTTATGGAACTTCTCTTCTAAGTTAAGCATAAGGTTTCTTTTGGAAAGAACCTTCCCAGTCTCCAGAATGGCCTTAGTACTATCTTCTATGTTAAGCTCATGTAGCTCATATTTGTTCTTGTTGTTTAGGATGTGGATGAGTCGATTGGCATCCTCTAGTTTATCCCACAGTTCTTCCTTTACTTTTTGGATAGCTTCAGTAGCTATCTTTACTAATTCTGTCTACTCAAAGATTACCTAGATTGATGGCCAAATATCATTGACAGAGTCAATGATATTGGCCCACAACAACTCTTTGCTTTGTCCAAGTGGTTTTTGTAGTGTCAAATCTTCTTCAAGGACCTTGATTTTCTCACCCATTCTCTAAGCCTTCTGTGTTTCTTCTTTTTTCTTGAGCTAGGAAAGTTTGCAGTTAGTTTACAAACTTATGACCTTCTCTTTTAATCCTTTCAGATCTGTAACCTGCATAGACATATCTTCCATGGCTTTGACAAGTTCTGCTGCTTTATCTACTGGTGTACCTATTGCTGTAGTAGGCTCAGTTGTTACTGGAAATGTTGTGGCAGGTGGAGCTGTGGGTGCCAACGATGCTGCCAGTGTGGAAGGAATTATTGTATATACTGTGGGGATGATTGTTCTAGAAGTTGTGGCCAAGTCACTTTGCTTCGACCGAATTAAAGTGTCCAACTCCTTCTCTATCTCCTTGAGTTGATCATTCAGCTTCATGACCAAGTCCATGAGCTCTTCATGGCCTTGTTGTGCTGATAGGCCTTCCCTTGTTTGTGGGTGATGTAGTTGAGGTATCATAAGTTGCTTCTTAAGTGCAACAATATCTTCATTTTTCTTTCTAATAACATTTTCTGCAGCTTTTACATCCTTGGGATCGTGTCCCAATTCAATCACTAAGTCCTCTAAGGACTTGATTCTCGTATCCTTGGCCTATGATGAGGCCTTCTCCAACTAAAATTATGTTGATATATTGTTTAGGGAGTTCTGTAATTGGTGGGCATCAATGGCCTTCCTTGTTAATGTATAGTTCATCATCTCCCCTGTTTGCTTGTGTAGTTCAAATGAATATCCTTTTCCAGTACTTCAAAATCCACCTTTTTTAATTTTGATGATGCTCTTGGCTGCTTAGTGTTTGGCTTGATGAAATTCATTTGCATTTCCCATCTTTGATATCAAAGGCGAACATTAGCCTTGTTTGATTAGTGGAGGTCATCTTCAGATATTGGGCATATGTTTGGGCCTTAAGCCTCTCATTTTTGGCTTCGATATCTTTCTATATTTCCTTAATATCTTGGTCCTTATCTACAAGTATTCTGAAGAAATATACCTCAACACTTTGTTGCCTCACCAACATCTGAGTCTGTGATGTGGAAGGCTCCTGCACACTCCCAGATGGAGTGGTGGGCCTACTTCTTTCAAACTCTGTGTTGGTGACCTCAGTCGAGTCTTTAGTAAATTCTTGCTCAGAGGATGGATTCGGATTTTGCCTTTTGTTTGATTCTTGTTGTACATTATAAGTAGGCATTCTTGACGTGGAAGCCCCTTCTCTATTCCTTTTTGGGACCTTCTCCTCATTCTGAGGAGTTTGCATGACTAGATGGGCACTTGAAGTAGTTTCTGGTTCTTCTAATGGTGATGTCCTGGTTGAATGTTCTGGCTTTGACTATTATAGCCTGATCGATTGTTCTAGCACCTGCAGGAAAGAACCCTCATCAAGTTTTTTTTCTAGGTCGATCAGAGCATTTTCTATGTCTATCTTGGGGTTATCCTGATCAATTAAGGTTCCTTCCTCCCATTTTGATTGGTTGGCATAGACTTCAATTTCAAGTAATGGATGGTGGATGAAAGGTGCTAACTTGAATTTTTCCCTCTTCTTGGATATGAATTCCAAAGGGTCATATCTCCAAACAAAGCTCCGTTGGAATTTCATGCTTTGTAAAATGGCATCTTCTTCCTGACCTACTTCCTTAGAGTTACATATGAAGGGGCCTAGTTTGTCTTTTATTTTGAAGTTGGCCTTCTTCTTGGCATTGACAAAGTTTGTTTTAACTGCATTGATAATATGCCTGTAGTACTCTAAAGCCAATAACCTCATTGGGAGGTATTTTTGGAGCTTGTATGGAGCCAACATGCAACCATAGATTCTAATTTCGGTATGGATTTGGTACAAGTACCAATTACCTATCTTGGTCTGTTTTGAAAATTGCAGGACCATTTTTATGTCTGAACTGATTCTTGGAGGAGGGCTTCCTATCAGCATTGTCACAATTGGCTGGACAAATAGGTCAATGAAGTCATCATATGAGTATGGGAACTGATATTTATGGATTAATGGAGTCCAGAAAATGACTAATCTAGGGTGACCTTTTGTGTCAAGCTTTTGAAGGGTGAATGGGAATTTGTCTGACTAGTAATAGAGGAAAAGGGGATACAAGATGGAGGAGTATTTGAAGACTCTCTCATTACTCATTTTGAAGAACCGTTCATGCATCTTGTTAGCTATGAACTGAGCATAGTCATATATGACAACAGGAGGCTGCCCTGGAGTGTATATTGACATGAAGGCTAAAATAATATCATCAATATATTCATTGGTGGTATAACCTAGGACACTGGATATCATGGCCACAATATTCCTTCCCCATGAGGAGAAAATGGTAAATACATAAGGCGGAGGGTCCTTTGGGATGTGTTTTTCTCTTTCTATGGAAGTCTGGAATATTTCTACCAATTTTTCAATAGTAAGCTTAGGGAATTGATCTAACAAGGCTCCCATTAAAAGAGGAGTCAAGTTTTGGCCAGGCTGGAGTTTTAGCATCTCATTTATAAATTCAGTAGTGATAGTGAAAAGTATAGCCTAGTTAGGGGACATGAGTTCTCTTTGAATGGGGACATAGTTGGCATGGCAATAATGTATAATTTCTGGGAAAATGTGGACTCTCGGTAACTGGTACTTAGGTAAATTGGACTCCCACAGACCAATTTCATCAACGTGGTTCAAGTATCTATCCCTACTTTGATAGTATGCTTTGAGCGGGGATTCTTGGACACAGGTGTCCTTTATCTAGAAATCCTTGTTAGCCAGGGGGAGGTGGTCTAGGTTGGGTCTCACATCGATGGAAATTGGGGCAGCCATTCTCAGTTCTTATGGATTTGAGAATGCGAGGTGATTTGCAATGTTTCTTTAGGACAACAGTGGTTCAGCACAAAGTAGGCTTAGGTTTCTTGAGTTTCCTTAATTAATTTTAAACTTAACTAAGAATACTCAATCACTGGTTTCTTTGCAATTGATAGGGTGTTTGATGAATTATTTCTTAAATACCTAGAACTAGGGTGAAATGGTTCTAAGCAGGGCGGCTGGTGACTGGAAATGGTTGAAGGGGTTCTATATAGGTTGCAAGGTTGTTTGGGTGGTCTGCGACATCTTTGGAGTGCAATTGGATGTGGGTTGATAGCTTTAACATTCACAGGTGGCGTGTATGCATACAAAGGTTTACAGTTGAAATTCCAGTGAAAATAAATGATTTGTGGCTTTTTGTCTTTTACGCGCAAAAAGTTAGTTTTGGTGGGTACAGGGTGAACAATAGTTACTTTGTCGTGTAGCGAGAAGGCGGTAAATGGTCTATATCGCACCACTTTTTGGAGCTTGGTGGTAATTGGGAGAGGTTGCCTGATTCCATTCATTGAATGACATGTAGCATCAGGGGCATGGCAAAAAACAATTTTTTTGGGTGGGTATCGTTCGGTGGATGATCGTACCTGAAATGGCTTATGAGCATTAGATGTAGGCCTTCAGTTTAGATGATGATCGTGCTGTGAATGAGCACGAAGGCTAATGCAGGGGGGGAGTCGATGGGTTAATTGTGGTGGTATGGTGATTAAGCATGGGTTAATTATGAACTTAGGTAGCACGCGTGATTTGTGGAGTTTTATTTAACGTAATTTTGAATCAATTAGTTAATGAACTTTTTCAGTGATTGGGTGAAATTCGTAGTTTTATAGTTAAAACTAGGTCTATGGATATTAATGTAAGGGATTTAATATATACATACGGGAAAGGGTATTAATGGGAATTAATATATAAAAGTTAGAAGTTAATATGAAAATGACGGAAATGAATTGCACTAAGCATAATGTATTTTCTGTGATTTGTTCACTTTTCGCATAGATGCATTATAACTTAGGCTAAAGTGTTTTAGTAGGTTTTTTGGGAAAAGGGGGTTTTACGTGGGGGTGATTACTTTCCCTAGGAAAATAGTGCTTTAACCTTAGGAAAATGGGTTTTATTAGGAAAATGAGGGGGAATGAAGGGAGATTACTTTTTTTAGGAGAATTTAGTACTTAACATCCATAATTCATTGAGCCAAGGGTCCAGTCCCTCCAAAAGTTAGAGAAATGCTCTGAACCTCTTTGACTTAAAGGTTTTTGAGCACATTGAACTTTATTATGGGAAATTAGTTAAGTAAAAGGTGAAATGAATGGAGGAATTTAATTAATTGACTTTGAAATCCATTTTCATGCTTGATTGTTCATTCATATCTAGAACTTTTATGATGAGAATGACAAATATGCTTTTTGTCTAACCAATCATCATACTTTTGCAATCTTTCTCCTACTTACCCATCTACTTTCCCTACCATTTTTACTTCACTTTATTAGGTGCATTTGAGCTAACAGAACCTTATCAAATATTTTTCCTTTTCTTTACAATAGTAAACTAACTAAATCTAACCTTATTACATCGAAGGGCTCAGATTAAATAGTTGAGCTACTTTTATTTACTCTACCTATCTAATTATTTGCCAAGGTTACACTGTTTGGACATATTTCTATTCCCTATCTATAGACATGAAATTGAAAACATGAAATAGCCAAGTTTAAACATTTTGACTATCATGGATTGTGGCAAGGATCCAAAGCTGCACACAATCTTTTATTATGCATAAAAATAAATAGGAGTGGCATTTTGGCTTGCTCATTTTCATCGCATTTTTTGTTTTCTCCCGGTTCATATTTTTTCATCTTTTTTTACCTTTTTTATTCTTTTTTTCCTTTGATTATTATTTTAGGAGATACCCTCTTTACATTTTTTATTTTTTTGAATATGGAAAACATTTTCAAAAGAAAAGGTATGTACAATATTACAAGGTTTAATCTCAGTCATTCAAAATTATGACTCCTATTGGTATAGGAACCTAATAGTTGCTCCACTTGGGGATGGCATTTCTTGGTGCAATGTCAAGAACTTTGTAGATCAACGACCCTCTGAATTGTTTTGATATTACCCTACAACATTTCACTTTTATTCTTCTGCATTATTACTATTTATGAAAGTAAAAATTTTAAAGCTTAGGGCCTTCTCTCTGGGCTTCAACTTCAAAAATCACCATCCAATCAACTCTAGCCTTTTGAAAGTAAAGTATGTACAAATGATAAGTGAAATTAGTAACTAGGTTGAATATAGTGTTTGATCATTCAACCATTCATTGGTCCTCTTTGTTCTTCTGTGCCATACATTTCTCTTAGGAAAAAAACATTATTACCTTTGAAAGCATAAATGACATATGGGCCTTTCCATAGGAAATCAAATTTCCCATGTTTACCTTTATCTTCTCTCTTTGAATCCCATTTTAGAATTTTGTCCCCTAGGAAAAATCTTCAGCCTTGGTCCTTTTATCAAAAATCTTCTTGATCCTCTCCTGCACAACCTGAGATTAGATGTACACCTCTTCCCTAGTTTGCTACAAATGAATTGTTTGGTTGATTCTTCTTTGGATGTCATTTGGTTCAACCTACAATTCTTAGAGTATCTTCATCATTGGTTTTCCCAAGGAATATGGGAAAATAACTTCCATTCCATAAACTAATTGATAGGGAGAATTACCAATTGTTTTCTTTGTGGTTAGCGTGTCTCCCCGTAAGGCATTTACTAGCTTTCTGTTCCATGTTTTCTTGTTATCCTCTAATAATATTTTGATGATATTTACTAGACTTTTGTTTGAGGGTTCTACTAGTCCATTTCCTTGAGGTTAATAAGCTACGAAATGGCCCAGGGTTATATGATACTTACTAAAGAAATCTATCATTTTTCTGGATTTGAAACTTGTTGCATTATCAATCATGATCTTGGCTGGGAATCCAAATCTTGATAGGATGTTGGCCTCAAACAAGGTTATTATAACAGTGTCAGTGGCTTGCCTTGAAGGTATGGCCTCTATCCATTTCATAAAATAATCTATGGCAGTAAGGATCCATTTGTGTTGGGAATAGTAAGGTGGGTGGATTTCACCAATGAAGTCAATACCCCATTGTTGAAAAAAGGTGCTTCAGCAGAGATTGGTTTTAGGCACAAGGGTGGAAGCTTTTTCTTTCCTTCAAAACTTTGACACCTATGACAGGAGGTTACATTTTATTTACATTAGAAAACAAAGTAGGCCAATAGAATCTGGCTCTAATAATTTTTTCGGTAGTGGTTTTCCAGTGAAGATGTCCTTCACACTCACCTACATGAAACTATTATAACACTTTGTCATATTTTTCTTTCAATAAACAGTTGAGAAGAACACCTTCATGATTCCTCCAAAACAAAGCATTATCTACTATGCAAAATTTTAAGGGTTTCATTTTTAAAAACCTGCTTTTGATCCTGGATAATTTAGGAGGAGCTTGTGGATTTAGTAAAACATATATGATATCAGCATACCATGGTGATTCAATAAAGGCTTGGCTGATTGGTTGAGTCGTCATCTCTTCTTCATTATCCATTTCTACAATAAAATTTTTATCTAAGGCCTGACAGTTCGATTCAGCTATGAGCTTGGCTAAACCTTGGCCTTTGATTAACTTTGTTGGTTTGGTTTCTAGGTCATATTCCAGTATAGTAGTGATCCATTTCCCTCTCTTTCCATCTGGACCTTCCTAAGTTAGGATGTATTTGACTACTGAATTAGGGACATAGGCTACTATATGAGAATATAAAATGTAAACTCTGAAATCTTTGATAGCTTTGACCAAAGCAAAGGCTTGTTTTTCCATTATGTTGTATTTTAAGGGGGTATCCTTGAGGGATTTGCTAAAAAAGGCAATAGGTAGTTCATAACCCTGATCATTTTTTTGCAATAGAACTGTAACAATTGTATGTTCTGAAGCAAAGGAAAATAAAATGAAATTTCTGTCAAATTTTGGACTGATCAAAACTGGTGTTTTAGTTAAGGCTAACTTAATGTCTTCAAAGGATTTCTTAGCCTCAATGGTCCATTTTATGGTCGAATATTTTTTCAACATATTGTTCAATGATCTAATTAATTTTGCTAGGTTAGAAATAAATCTCCTAAGAAAGTTAATTTTCCCTAAAAAGGTTTGTAATTCCCTAATGTTCCTAGGATGTTGTATCCGTAAGATGGCTTCTATTCTTGCAGGATCTATTCGGATACCATCTTTTGACATTATATGCCCTAATAACTTTCCCTCTTCTAACCCAAATAAAGATTTATTGTGATTTAAAGAAATTCCATACTTCCTGCATTTGATGAAACCCTGCCTTAGATGATCTAAGTGTTGACTATCAGATTTTGAGAATACAGTGATGTTATCTAAATATATTACTAGGAAGTCATGAATTTCCTTGGAAAAAGCTATGTCCATAGCTGTTTGGAAACTGGCCCCTGCATTCATTAATCCAAAAGAAATCTTCACATACATGAATGTGCACCAAGGAGTAGTAAATGCAGTTTTGGCTTGGTCATTTGGTTGAACTAAAATCTCATTGTAACCAGAAAACCCATCCAATAATGAGATTCTGGTTGACCCAACTACCCTTTGTAAGATATGATCCATTTTATGGAGAGGCTAATTGTCTTTGAGTGGACCTTTATTAATATTTTTGAGATCAACACAAAGTCTGATCTCACCAGTTTTCTTCCTTGTTGGTACCAGCTTTGAAACCCAATCAGAGGATCTGATTGGTGGTATTATCTTGGCCTCATACATCCTTCAGATTTCCTTTTCAATAGAAGGAAATAGGATGGGATTGATCCTCCTAAGGTTTTTTCTGAAATTTTTCTGGTTTTCTTTTATGGGGATGGTGTGTTGTATGATTTTGGTGTCATAGGACTTGAGTTCCTCATAACTCCAAGAAAAGACATCTTGGAATTCTTTTAATAATTCAAGGTATTTCACTTTTTTGGTAGGAGATAATGACTTCGAAAGCTTGATTAATTTTTTATTTTCCTTAGTGCCTATATTACACTCCTCTATATCATATTTTAAGGGTTCCATCTTTTGTTTTCTAGGGACATCATTTGAGTCAAACAAGTCTTCCATAGGGGTTAATCTTTTCGGAAAAAAGTTGTCTTTGAGATTAATGACTTCAGAGTCTTCATTAATTATCTCATCAATCTCAATTTCCTTTAGGTTTTTCTTCATTTGATCTTGTAAATTTAGTGGGATGAAATCTACTTATCTTTTCATCTTCGATTTCATTAATTTATATTTCATCTTTAAAATCAGGATCTGATGTTATATCAGTGTCTATATTACTATTTACAAATTCTTCTTCTAAGGTTAAAAAATTGTTTATCTGTTTTTCATTACCAAATACTTGCCAGTTTTTCAAGTTATCTAGGACAACAGGTTTGTGCCTGACTTTATCTGAGAATGGGGCTCTAAGGCTTCTTGTTTAGGTTACAAGAACCTCTCCCACTTCCAAAAGCTTGAATTTTCCCAAGTCTATATGATTAACCAATGCAGAATTAAGAAATGCTTTAAAGTATAGGCATATGCTTGTTTTTATTGTTGGTTGTTATGTGCTTTTAAAATCTATTGTGTATGCTGATATTCAAATGTGCTTGAACATATAATATATATATATATAATGGAGCAGCAAAATAAATATATGAGACAAAAATGTAATATGGGGTTCACCCTCATATCTTGGGCTACATCTCCTTGAGCTCTAATTAATTCGATTAGGCTCTTTGGGATTATGGCTCAATTCTTTTACAAGTCCGCGACTCAACTCCATATGGTTTACAAATCAACCAATGGGCTCAGAATACCATCTTACCCTCTATTTCCCTTTAGCTGCAAACAAATCTAAGCTTCTTTGGACTAATTCATTCTATCGGTTCCTAAGCTCCCTTGAGCTTCTGGCTTCTCTGACTCCCTCAGAATTATTTAGTGTCTCTGGACTCCTTGTTCTATCTTCAACTCAAACAACACCAGTAATAGCTCGATCATTCGGTCTCTTTGATGTCTGATACTTAATTGAAGTATTTATGTGCTACCTACAACTTCTAGTGGCTTCACTCTATTAAGCACTTTGGTTCTCCCTCTCCAACCTTTGGTGCCTATCTCCTATCAAGCACTCTAGCACACCAAGCTTCCCAATGGGTTCCTCAATGCTCCAACTCTGCTCAAGCATTCACTTCATGTTGTGGACTACCCTCTTAGCAAATTCTTAGTGTCCAAGCCCCTCTACACTTATGGAGCTTCCTCTACCTCCGCACTGCCTGCTTATACTCTTAATCGTGCTCTTAGACTTAGCCAACCCCTGCTTCTATCATGGAATGAATTTTTAAGCCCATCAATGCTTGTTTGTTCATTTCAGCTCTCAAGCTCTCTCGCTCCCGGTCGCTGTCCCTTCACCTTCCTTCTGGGGCATTTAACAGTCATTGATAATGTCCCAAGGTATGGTGGCCATTTGTTTTGCATGGAAGGGCAATCGGCACTTTAAATTCCTTAGTAATAGTCATTCTCTGTTTACACAGAGAATGTTGTGAAAACATGGGAAATCTGCATAAAATTCAATATATTGGACTTCAAACATTCATAATCCCGCTTTATAGCACCATCGGGTCTGCCTGGGATCTCCATTGCATATTGCAATTGGACTTCTCCTCTGTATTTCGCAATGCAATAAAACATGTGGAAATACATATAAAATTGCCTTTTAGTGGATTTGAAAATATATAAAATCTGGTTTATCGCTCGATCGAGTCCAGCTGATCGCATATTACATGTCGCTAGGCCTGGGTTCCTCCCCTTTTGGGATCGTCGACAACGATTTGCCAATATCGGTGATCGAAGTCACAAGTCACATCAGCCTTGGCCTTTGTTAAGTCCTCCCATGGATCTATGTGATGCGATAAAGCGGTAATCGCTTATTGCAATTGCTGATGACCCAAGGTCCCTCCCTTTTAAATAATTACGATGCGATATTTCCTCTTTGACCAATCAAACAAGTCCACATGGCCTAATCTTGGCCTGCCATGTGTGAGCTGTGGGTTGGCCCGTGAGCCTATACTAAAATCAAAATTTTCAATATATTTCAAAATTTAATGAAATTGCCTCCTTTTCTAAGGACATTGGGCAATTTTCATTTTACAATAACTCCTTCATCTGGAGTCCGTTTTCGCCCATTCAAGTTGCATTGGATTTAGAATGAGGAGATCTCTGCAATGAGACTATTTCTAGGAGTAGCCTATGATTTTAATTTTCCTCTAATTTACAAAGGATTTGTGCCATTTGGCACCTTTTACCTCTTGCATGAAGTCTTTTAGACTTAGAGGTTTATCCAGGATCCATTTTTGGATCCTGCCTTCCCACTGAAAGAACTTTTAGTCTCCAAAAGACTGATATATTGATCTGAATAGTAAATGAGAGTGACTCACCCTCTTCTTTTAGCCTCGCTACACTTGCATTTGCATAGTGCCTCTGAACCAAAGTTTTTGACCACTTCCCTTCTTTAGATGAGCTAGTCTTCCTCAAAAGAACTATCTTCCTCCTTACCTCCTGCAGAACTTCTGTTGTACTGGTCATAGTAGGTGGTTTGAACTTCTTTTCCTTGATCAATGATCCAAGGTGGCTCAACAAATGTGAAGTAAATCTGATCCACAAAACATTCATTTGTACCTATTTGACAAGCTGCCAACAACAACTGTTAACAACAACAGGCATATAGACAACAACTGGATGGACTAAACTCCTGCTTCAACAAAAGAAATAGATTTTCACATCTTCTGAACATCTCCATGTCTTACATCTGCATACAAATGATGGACTAGATAACAAGCCCACAAAAGATGCCTTTAAAGCAAATGACCCTTAAAGTCAAGCATTTAGAAAAAGATCATTAGGACTCTTTCTCAAAAGATGAAACACTTCATCCTTATCTCCATTTGTAGACCAAGTTAACTTTTACCAAATCGACATTACATGCATGTTTACAACAAAGCAATCAACTCTTCAAGTCAATCACACACACATGTTCCAAAAATAAGGAAAACATCAACATCCCTGGTCCATGCACATCATCTCAGGCATGCATTTCATCCTTCAACTTTTGCTTAATCAAATTGTACTTTTGAAGCTGAAAGAAAATATAATGTTGCAACAACAAAGTGAGCTTCCCACTCAACTTCTCCATTCACCTTCTTGGTAGAAACCTACAACTTGCATTCAATTACCACAGAAATGCAAATAGATTTATCATATCCATAGGCATGCAACTTTTAATTGGGTAAGAATTTTAACCATTTCTTACCAATCCATTTCAAATGACCTTCTTTTATCTGCACATCAGCATCGACATGTGGATCATCCTGAGACACATCATTCATGGAATCTTCCTTTCCATTTCTGCCATTCTCTCCTTTCACCGTTTCCTTTAGCTTTTGTGGAAGCATTGCTGGATTAAGAGTCCAACACCTTTTAGCAAGATTCCTTTGCTTATGGTAGTAATTGCAACACATATGCATCCTCTTAATAGCATGATTTGTCTTCTCCAATGGACCTTTGGCTTTTTGCTTCTTTTCCTTCAAAAGGTTCTTGCATGTGGCCATTCTCTTCCAACATCTAGAAACAACATGGTTATGCAAACCACAAAAGAACAAGCAACTCTTTTCCCATATCTACGTGGAAATTTATCATGGTTTGCAAAGTCAAAAGGACAATGGTAAGAACTAGATTTATACTTGCCTCTTTCACCTTTATTGCCTTCATGAGGAGGTGAAGCAAATGAAGAAGTGGCTCCCTTTGGAATCCCATCAATCTCTTCAAGGCTGTTAGAGTTTCCACAACTCTCTGGTTCAAGAAAATGATGTTTCAAGCCATTGCATTCCTCCTGAACACAATCCTCATACTCTTGAGATACAGGACCTGCAATGAAACTCCTTCTTGGAACGGTTCCAGTGGCCTTCATAGCAACTTTGGAACTCTCTCCACAAGACTGCCCATAGCCAAGACCCAAATACTTAGGCCTTTCTTTAATCATGATTGGTTCAATGATACCTTGTGCATACTTTCCCAAGCCCTTTCCTTCATAGCCCATCTTGGAAATTAGCTTGGAACCTATGCCTTTAGTAAGTTTCTCAAAAGAACGAATACAAGCATTCTCAGAAGAATTTGAAGACAAACTGGAATGGCTTACACCTTCTTCAAGTTGATACTTGACTAAGGATTCTTTGGCAACAAAGAGCTGTGACTCCAACTCATGCATAATTTTTATATTCATATTTGCAATATAAAGTTGCTTCTCCATTTCCTACAATTTGTCAGCAAGAAACTGCTTCTCTTCCTTCATGGAATTCAACTGTTTTCTCAGTATGCTACTCTTCCTTCCATCCTCATACATTTCTCTTACCATATCCATCACGGTGGACAATTCTTGCTTCATGTCTTCATCAAAGAGTCTTGTGAAGAGAGAAGAATTTGAGGACCCACTTGTAGAGGTTTTCATTGTGCCAATGAACAAGAAAACTTCAACATGATAACTAAAGAGCTTATTCAGCAACCTCTTGCAACAAAATCCTTGTGCTCTGAAGATTTCCTTGAGGTCCTTTTGGATAGAAGAATGCCTTCAACCCTTCTCATTCTTGCCCTTCCTAGACTGAGCTATCAATAACTTTCCCTTCACCCCTGCAAACTCAGAAAATAGTCAGTCTACAAAACAATCATACAATCAGCCTCTTGTTGTTCAAACACCTTTCAGACAAGTAGTCTTTGCTTTGTCAGTCAAGAATTCTGATATACTTCTTCCTTGAATGTGTCGTTAATCAATCTTAAGCTTTGATACCATCTTATCATAAAATGGGGCTCTTAGGCTTCTTGTCTAGCTTACAAGAACCTCTCCCACTTCCAAAGCTTGAATTTTCCCAAGTCTATTTGATTAACCAATTTGGAATTAAGAAATGCTTTAAAGTATAGGCATATGCTTGTTTTTATTGTTGGCTGTTATGTGCTTTTAAAATCTATTGTGTATGCTAATATTCAAATGTGATTGAAAATATATATAAATGCATATAATAGTGTATGGTGCACTAGTAAAACAAACATATGAGACAAATATAATATGGAGTTCACCCTGATATCTTGGGCTACGTCTCCGTGATCTCTAATCAAATTGATTAGGCTCTTTGGGATTATGGCTTAATTCTTTTAGAAGTCCGTGACTCAGCTCCATATGGTTTACAAATGAACCAATGGGATCGGAATACCATCTTACCCCTGGTTGTCCTTTTTCTACAAACAGATCTAAGCTTCTCTAGACTAAGCTCTTTTGAGCTTCTGGCTTCTCTAACTCCCTCAGAATTATTTACTGTCTCTGGACTCCTTCTTTTGTCTTCAACTCAAACAACACCAACAACAGCTCGATCATTTGGTATCTTAGCTATCTGATACTTCACTGAAGTATTTATGCACTCCCTCCAACCTCTGGTGGCTTCTCTTTATTAAGTGCTCTGGTTTTGCCTCTCCAACCTCTGGTGGTTATCTCCTATCAAGCGTTCTAGCACACCGAGCTTCCCAATGGGTTCCTCAATGCTCCAACTCTGCTCATGCATTCACCTCACATTGTGGACTGCCCTCTTCGCAAATTCTCAACATCCAAGCTCCTTTGCACTTCTGGAGCTTCCTCCACCTCCGCGTTGCTTGCTTATACCTCTTAATCGTGCTCTTAGACTCATTCAACCCCTTCTTCTATCATGGAATGGCTTTTTCAGCCCATCGACGCTTGTCTATTCATTTCAGCTCTTGGCCTCTTTGGCTCCCAGTCGTTGTCCCTTCCCCTTCCTTCTAGGGCGTTTAACAGTCATTGATAATGTCCCAAGGTATGGTGGCCATTTGTTTTTCACGGTAGGACAACCAACGCTTTAAATTTCATAGAAATAGTCATTCTCTATTTACACAGAGAATGATTTGAAAACATGGGAAATCTGCATAAAACCCAATATGTCAAACTTCAAACATTCATAATCCCACTTTATAGCACCATCGAGTTTGCCTGTGGATTGCCATCGAATATCGCAATTGGCCTACTCTGTATTTCTCAATACAATAAAACATGCGGTAATACATATAGAACTACCTTTCGACAGATTTGAAAATATATAAAATTTGGCTTATCGTCCCATCGGGTCTGGCTGATCACATACCGCATGTCACTATGCCTGGGTTCCTTCCCTTTTTGGATCACCGATAGTGATTTTCCAATATTGATGATCACAGTCGCAAGTCGTAGCAGCCCCAACCTTTGTTAATTCCTCCCATGGATATGTGAAATGTGATAAAGTGGTAATTGCTTATCACAATCATTGATGACCCAAGGTCCTTCCCTTTTAAATAATTGCAATGAGATATTTCCTCTTTGACCAATCAAACAAGGCCACGTGGCCTAATCCCAACCTGCCATGTGTCAGTTTTGGATTGGTCCATGAAACTATACTAAAATAAAAATTTTCAATATAGTTCAAAATTTAATGAAATTGCCTCCTTTTCTAAGGACATAGAAGAATTTTCATTTTACAATAACGCCTTCATCTGGAGTTCGTTTTCACCCATTCAAGTTGTGTTGGATTCAAAATGAGGAGATCTCTGCAATGAGACTATTTCTAGGAGCAGCCTATGATTTTCATTTTCCTCTAATCTACAAAGGATTTGTGCCATTTGGCACATTTTACCTCTTGAATGAAGTCATTTAGACTTATAGGTTTATATAGGATCCATTTTTGGATCATGTGAGTATCTATATCACTATTTACAGATTCTTCTTCTAAGGTTAAAAAATTGTTTATCTTTTTGTCATTAGCAAATACTTACCAGTTTTTCAAGTTATATGGGATACCAGGTTTGTGCCTGACCTCAGGAGTATACTGATGGTTAGGTTGAAATGTTAACTTATAAGCGTTGGCAAACATTGCTAAACTATGAGCCTGCATATTATGTTTCCATGGGATGACTACAAGCTTGGTTTCTAGGAAAGTATTCATTATTTCTACACTTGTTTCTCTATAAAAACATAATCTAGGGTCTTTGGTCATATATACAACATTAACTTGTTTTATAACTAACTTAGAGTCTCCCATGACAAAAACTCTTTTGGCTCCTAAATTCCTAACTAGTTTGAGACATAAAATTAGGGCTTCATACTTAGCCATGTTGTTAGTACATTTAAAATTCATTTTGTAAGCATGGCCCTCTGAGTGATCATTCTCCAGATTGTATATCCATACTCCTTCTCTTGCTCCTAAATTATTTAATGACCCATCAAATTCAAGATGCCATAGTATCTCATGTTCATAATTTTCATTATCTAGTGGAACAAAATTTTCATTGTCTATTGCATTTTGATTATCTTGTTTATTGGAAAGCTCTTGAGTTTGGATAGTTTCATTTTTAGTTGTAATTGCAATTTCTTTTGGTTTTGAAGCAATATTGTTTGTAGTAGTTTGTTGTGTTTGTTCAGCATTATACAAAATAAAAGAATCAATGTCCGAATACATGGAGTAGATATTAAATTTTTGAGGCCTATTGTGGCTACTTACCACATATTCCATTAGGGTCTCTCTATACAACTTTTTAGGTTTTCAAAAAGCAGAGATTGTGGCATATGACATGTCAATTTGTAAAGATCCTTGGAGTTTGGCTCCCTATGATCTAGATAATAGCATGACATATTTGGGTAGGATGTCAGCGACTACTATATCCATGAGAATGCCTTTAGTAGGATATTGTACTAAGATAACACACAGGTCTTTGATTAACCCTAAACACTTTAATTGACTTGAGTCAAATGAACATAGGTCCTTGTAAGGTCTTGTAATGTCTAAGTTTAATTTTTCCATAACTAATTTGGGCATTAAATTGTGTGAGGCCCCAGAATCTACCATTACGTTGGGTAATATTTTACCATGAATGTTAAGGCTAATATAATAGGGTGGTGCCCCTGCTTCTAGTGGTTTAACGTTAACATCAGGACCAAATATAAGTTCTGGTTGATCATCAAACAAGTTGACAGAATCTTCATTCTCAACAATGTTTAAGGTTTGGTTTATTTGAGACATATAGGTTTCACTTTTAATCAGTTCTGTTAAGGGAAATGAAATCTTTTAGTTTAGCTACCCTTGATCCCAAATTGAAAGGCAAAGGGGCTTTTTCTGTTTGAGGGCTTGGAATTTTCATAGCAGGAATTGGAGAAGGTTTCTCTTCTTTTACTGTATTTGGGGTCTTTTTATGTGGACTGTTTGGAGATTTTTCCATTGTTTCCTTGGAGGGGATTGAAGTGGATGGTTGATCATTAGGGGGTTGATTAGGGGTTATATCTACAATGGTGGGACCAGGAGGGTTCTAGTTTGGTCTAGGGAGGATTTGGAGAGTTTTAATAACTGAATCTTCTTCGATTTTCTTGGGTTGATTTGGCATTGTTTTCTTGGTTTGGTTAGGAGTATCAGTATTCTTTTTACTCTTTAAGTTATATTGTTTGTGTACCTCAAAGATGGCAGAATCATATCCTTGTTTATATTCAAATGATTCTCCAGTTTGGGTATGCAATTGCTACAGCATATGCAGTTCCTTCTCATCTTGGGTGAAGAAGACAGTATCCTCATCATCTAATCCCATCAATTTAGTCAGTGTGTCTTGTTCAAGGTCATCTGAATGAGATGTTTTAGCATAGTTTTCTTGAAAGGGAGGTCTAATATTCTGATCAGGTCCATTCTTTCTAGTATTTTGATTCTGATTCCTTCTAAAGTTTGGGTTTCTAATTGGAGGTGCCTGTTGATTATCCCATTGAGGATTCCTCTCCATATTATCTATCCTATCCATAAGTTTTTCCATACTCTTGGCCAGAACATCTATTTTAAGGTAAGAGGGTGAGGCTTCATCTATCACAGATCCTCTCCTTTCATTCCTAACTCTAGCTCTTTTTGCTAGCAAATTGGCTTCTACACTAATTGCTACACTCTGCATGTCTTGTAAAGTTGGGGGATTTCTCTCTCTAAGTTAGAATGCCATATCAGTATCAAATCCATTAGGAAATTTTATTAATGCTAATTTAGGAGGGTGTCTAAGATTAAATGGTATTGCATTATATATATATTGTTAAATTTGGTGCAATAATACTAGATTGTTTCATTAGGTCTTCTTTTAATATTTTCGTACTCCGAAAGGATATGCAAAGGGTTCTTTTTCTTTTCCCATCTATTTAACAATTGTTGATAAAATATATCTAGACTATCTATGCTATTAGTAGGTAACACTCTAAACCATTTCCTAACATCACCGGCTAGAGTCTGAGAAAAAAGTATCATTTGAACATCTCCAATATCAATTTCATGCAATTCAAAGTAGTCAGTCATTTTGTTTACATGATGTTGCGTTGTATAAGGTCCTATGCCATCAAATTGGATAATTTTGTTTTGGTAGTCTTCTGGCATGGCACCAAGTGGTGCAGGTAACACAAGAGGAGCATATCTATTTGCCATGGCTCTAAGTTGGGCAGGGTTAAGACATGGGGTTGAGGTACTTGGAGATGATACAAAGGTCAATGGAGAACTAGGAGTAATAGGTGATTTATGGGTAATGGTAGGTTTGTAGGGAAGTGAAGGTATAAATGGAGGTGAGGAATGAACTTCAGAGGTTGAAGGGAATAATGGTGAACTAAGAGTAGTGGACACTAGTTCATAAAGCTCAGGGATCTTAGCAGTAGTAAGGGATGACTGTGAGGAATTCAGAATATATTCATCAATTGACTAGTTTGCCTTTTGGACTTTGAGGTCTGCAATAAACTATGGATCTAGAACTTTGTCATCAAGTGCACTTTTAGACCTAGTTCTAAATAGGGAAAGGTCAAATGCCACATCAAAGGGAAGGTCTTCTAAAAACAGCCACTCATCAGGGCATGAATTTGCTTTGATTGAAGGTGTTGGATTGGCTGAACTTTCTTGTCTTTTGGGTCTTCTCGAAATCAGGTTGGGATTATCCACTACTGGGGCAAGGTTTGGACCTAGAGTAGCCCTAGTATAGTGAGTTCTCCTTGAAGCCATAATTTCAAACTTTTCTACTTACTTTCTTTTTTGTGAAATTTTGTAAATAAATTCTAATGAACCCTTCAACATGCTTGAAATAAATATTTGAAATTTTCTCAAAGGTTTATTAAGACTGAGGATTTGAGCTTCCCAGTATGGTCACCACTATGTTATCACACAGGATTTTCCTTAGAAGTTATTGGGAGGAGGAATAAATCGAGGTAACCACAAAACAATATTTTAAGTATAGGCTCTAGCCAACCTATAACTTAGAGAGGGCTCTCTCTATATAATTTAGCTTTGTTTTTATGGGTTTTTAGGCTAGTTCTTAATGTTTATTGGGGTTTTGGTTTTGAATTGAAGGTTGGGTGGTGGAATTCTTTGAGCAGATGGATAGGGCTAGGTCTTCAAGCCATTGGGCTATGGAGTCAACAAATGGATAGTATAACTAGACCAGATCATTAAAGGGAATGTTCATAGTGCATGCTAGCAAAGAACAATGCAAATCTTTAGGCCTAATGGATGAAGAATTCTAACCAGGGTGAAAGGGCACTTAAGAATCCTTGGACTGGGATCAGAATGAAGAACATAGGATGATCATGAAAAAAGGGCAATCAAGAATCCTTTGCTATAGATGGTTAGGGGTTATCTAAATTGAGCAGTCAAGAATTCCTTAACTTAGATTTCTGAAGAAAACATAGAATAATGCATAATAGTCAACATAGAGTGCATTTAAGAAATTTTTGAAATATCATTCCTTGCTATACATTTAGATTTTATAAATTTACATAAAATATTATGGAAAAAACATAAGGAAAAATAACATTGAACATGGGAGAATACTTATTTGTATTTCACTTTACACAAGAATCCTGTAAAATATTTAATCTTTATTCCTTGATCCAGCAAGCCAATCCAGTCATTGATACAATAGAATTTTGATTTGAGAGAAAAAGTCTATAGAAATGTCTTGGAATCCACCCTACATACTTCAAAATATGAAGTATATATACAAAATTGTTTACAAAATATCTCGATACAACCTCAGATTTAATTTAGGAAAAATAAATATATTCTTGCATGAAGATAGAGACAAATGTTGAATGGCTTCATGTTGTCCCTTTTATTGTGGTGTTGCTGGTTGTTTCAGTTGAGTTTGAGCCCTCTAAATTGGGTGATATTTGTAGCGTTTCTACGTTGAAATCTTCTTTACTTCCATCTTTCAACTGATACTCTTTGACCTTGCTGCTATGCTTTTATCTATTTTAACTGGTTGCCTTCATTTACTGTGCAGTAACTTTCTGATGTAAATTTATCATAGTAAATATGTCATTTTTTCCCACCATTCCACAACAGGTAATTTTACATTCACCATCCTTCTGTAGATTTCATCTGCCTCTCTATATTTTTCAAAATTTTGCTTGGCAAGGAACAAATGATTCACTTCATGATCTTGGAAAAACAAGTTCTCCAATGTGTGATATAACAATTTTCCTGTTGGTAGGGCTTTAATAGTTGTTCCATAGCCAATTTTCTTAGTCTATCTCCATAGTCCAACTGGGTTATGAGTTTGTCATTGATGACCATAGAACTGGGAAGACCCTTCTCCCTCAAAATCTAAAACTTAGCCATGAACCTATCAATGGCTATCTACATGTTCTGGCACTTCTCTTGTAAGTTAAGAATAAGGTTTATTTTGGAAAGAACTTTCCTAATCTCCATAATGGCCTCAATCTTATGTCTATGTTAATCTCATGGAGCTCATATTTGTTCTTATTGTTTAGGAAGTGGATGAGTCGATTGGCATCCTCTGGTTTATCACCTAGTTCTTCCTTTACTTTTTGGATAGCTTCAGTAGCTATCTTTAATAATTCTATTTGCTCAAAGATTATCTAGATTGATGGCCAAATATCATTGACAGAGTCAATGATATTGGCTCACAACATCACTTTTGTATGTCCAAGTGGTTTCTATAGTGTCAAATCTTTTTCTAGGACCTTGATTTTCTCACCCATTCTCTGAGCCTTCTCTATTTCTTCTTTTATTCTTGAGCTGGGAAAGTTTACAGTCAGTTTCTAAAATTGCCACCTTCTCCTTTAATGTTTTTAGCTATGTAGTTTGGATAGACATATCTTCCATGGCTTTGACAAGTTCTACTACTTTATCTGTTAGTGTGCCTATTGTTGTAGTAGGGTCAGTTGTTATTGGCAATGCTATGGTAGGTGGAGTTATGGGTGCCAATGATGCTACCAGTGTGGAAGGAATTGCTATAGGTACTGCGGGATGATAGTTCTAGAATTTTTGGCCAAGTCACTTTTCTTCAATTGAATTAAAGTGTCCAACTCCTTCTCTGTCTCCTTGAGCTGATCGTTCAGCTTCAGAACCAATTCCATGAGCTCTTCATGTCCTTGTTATGCTTCTAGGACTTCCCTTGTCTGTGGGTGATGTAGCTGAGGTATCTTAAGCTACTTCTTAAGTGCAACGATATCTTCATTTTTCTTTTTAATCAGCTATTTTGTAGCTTTTACATCCTTTGGATCATGTCCCAATTCAATCGCTAAGTCCTCTAAGAACTTGATTCTAGTATCATTGGCCTATGACGAGGCCTTCTCCAATTGAAATTGTGCTAATATATTGTTTAGGGAGTTCTGTAATTGGTGGGTAGCAATGGCCTTCCCTGCTAATGTGGAGTATATCATTTACCTTGTTTGCTTGTGTAGTTCAATCTGGTAAATGGGATGAACATCCCTTGCATGTACTTCAAAATCCACCTTTTTGAAATCTGATGTTGCTTTTGGCTATTGAGTGGTTGACTTGATGAAAGTCATATGCATTTTCCCCTCTTTGATATCAAAGGCTAACATTAGCCTTATTTGATTAGTGGGGGTCATCTTCAGATATTGGGCATATGTTTGGGCCTTAAGCCTCTCATTTTTGGCTTTGATCTATTTGTATCTTTCCTTAATATATTGGTCCTTATCTGTAGGCATTCTAAAGGAAGATACCTGAACACTTTATTGCCTCACCAACATCAAAGTCTATGATGTGGAAGGCTCCTGAACACTCCCAGATGGAGTGGTGGACTTGCTTCTTTCAACCTCTATGTTGGTGACCTCAGCTGAGTCTTTAGTAAATTCTTACTCAGAGGCTAGATTGGGATTTTACCTTTTGTTTGATTCTTGATGTAGATCAGAATTAGGCATTCCTAAAATGGAAGTGCCTTCTATGTTCCTTTTTGGGACCTTCTCCTCATTCTAAGGAGTTTTCATCACTGGATGGGCACTTGATGTAGTTGCGGGTTTTTCTGATGGTTTTGTTCTGGTTGAATGTTCAAGCATGTCTGATTTTTCTAGCCTGCTTAAATGTTCTAGAAACTATAGGAAAGAACCCTCATCAAGATGTTTTTCTAGGTCGATCAGAGCATTTTCTATGTTTATCTTGGTGTTTTCCTGATCAATCAAGGTTCCTTCTAGCCATTCTAATTGGTTGGCATAGGCTTCAATTTCAGGTATAGGATGGTGGATGAAAGGTACTAACTTGACCTTTTCCCTCTTCTTGGATATGAATTCTAAAGGGCCATATCTCCAAACAAATCTCCTTTGGAATTTCATCCTTTGTTAGATGGCATTTTCTTCCTCACCTGCTTCCATAGAGTTATATATGAAGGGGCCTAGGTTTTCCTTTATTTTGAAGTTGGCCTTCTTCTTGGTATTGACAAATTTTGTTTCATCTACACTAATGATATGCTTGTAGTACTCTAAAGCAATTAACCTCATTGGGAGGTATTTTGGGAGCTTGTATGGAGCCAGCATGCAACCATAGATTTTGATTTTGGTATGGTTTTGGTACAACTACCAATCACTTACCTTGGTTTGTTTTGAAAATTGCAGGACCCTATTTATGTCTAAACTAATTATTGAAGGAGGGCTTCCTATCAGCATTGCCACAATTGGATGCACAAAAAGGTCAATGAAGTTAGCATATGAATATGGGGACTGATATTTATGGATTAATGGAGTCCAGAAAATGATTGATCTGGGTTGACCTTCTTTGTCAAGCTTCTAAAGGGTGAATGGGAATTTGTCTGACTAATAATATAGGAAAAGGTGATACAAGATGGAGGAGTATTTGAAACTCTCTCATTACTCATTCTGAGGAGCTGTTCATGCATCCTGTCAACTATGAACTGAGCATAGTCATATATGATAGCAGGAGGCTTCCCTGGAGTGTATATGGACATGAAGGCTAAAATAATCTCATCAATATATTCACTAGTGGTATAGCCCAGGACACTAGCTATCATGGCCACAATATTCCTCCCCCGTGAGGAGAAAATGGTAGATACATAAGGAAGAGGGTCCTTTGGGATGTGTTTTTCTCTTTCTATGAAAGTTTGGAATATTTCTACCAATTTTGTAGTAGTAAGCTTAGGGAATTGATCTAATAAGGCTCCAATTGAAAAGGGAGTCAAGCTTTGGCCAAGCTAGAGTTGTAGCATCTCATTTATAGATTCAATAGTGATAGTGAAAAGTATAGCTTAGTTAGGGGACATGACTGCTCTTTGACTGGGGAGATAGTTGGCATGGTAATAATGTACAATTTCTGGGAAAATGTGGACTCTAGGGAACTCGTACTTAGCTAAATTGGACTCCCACAAACCAATTTCATCAGCGTGGTTCAAGTATATATCCCTACTTTGATAGTATACTTTGAGCGAGGATTCTTGGACAGAGGTGTCATTTATCTAGAAATCTTATCAGCCAGGGGTAGGTGGTCTAGGTCTAAGTCTAGTGTAGAGATGGGTCTCACACCATAGCAATTGGGGCAGCTATTCTTAGTTCTTGTGGATTTGAGAATGGAGGAGGTAATTTGTAGTGTTTTTTTAGGGCAATGGTGGTTCAACACAAAGTAGGCTCAGGTTTCTTGAGTTTCCTTAATTAATTTTAAACTTAACTAAGAATACTCAATCACTAGTTTCTTTGAAATTGATAGGGTATTTAATGAATTATGGCTTAAATACCTAGAACTAGGGTGAAATGGTTCTAAGCAGGATGGCTAGAGAATGCAAATGGTTGAAGGGGTTCTGTATAGGCTGCAAGGTTGTCTAGGTGGTCTGCAGCATCTTTGGAGTGCAATTAGACGTGGGTTGACGGCTTTGATGTTCGCAGGTGGTGTGCATGCATACAGAGGTTTACAATTGAAATTCCAATGAAAACAAATGATTTGGGGATTTTTGGCTTTTACGCACAAAAAGTTAGTTTTGGTAGGTATAGGCTGAACAATAGTTACTTTGTCATGTAGCGGGAAGGCAGTAAATGGTTTATATCGCATTGTTTTTGGGTGCTTGGTGGTATTTGGGAGAGGTCACCTGATTCCATTCATTGAATGACACGTAGAATCGGGGGCTAGGTGGAAAACCATTTTTTCGGGTAGGTATCGTTCAACGGATGATCCCACCCGAAATGGCTTATGGGCATTGGATGTAGGCCTTCAGATCGGATGGTGATCATGCTATGAATGAGTGCGGAGGGTAATGGGCGGGGGTGATTTTCAAAGTTTTATTTAACATAATCATGAATCGATCAGTTAATGAACTTTGTCTAGGTTTCGGTGAAATTCGTAGTTTTATAGTTAAAACTAGGTCCAGGGATATTAATGTAAGGGATTTAATATATACATATGGGACAGGGTATTAATGGGAATTAATATATAAAAGTTAGAAGTTAATATGAAAACGACAGAAATGAATTGCGCTAAGAATAATGTATTTTTTGTGATTTGTATTATAACTTAGGCTAAAGTGTTTTTGTAGGTTTTGTGGGAAAAAGGGGCTTTACATGGGGGTGGTTACTTTCCTTAGGCAAATAGTGCTTTAACCTTAGGAAAATGGGTTTTATTAGGGAAATGAGGGGGAATGAAGGGAGATGAATTTTTTTGAGGGGAATTTAGTGCTTAACATCCATAAGTCAGAGAAATGCTCTGAGCCTCTTTGACTTAAAGGTTTTTGAGCACTTTAAACTTTATTATGGAAAATTAGTTAAGTAAAAGGTGAAATGAATGGATGAAGTTAATTAATTAATTTTGAAATCCATTTGTATGCTTGATTGTTCATTCATATCTAGAACTTTTATGATGAGAATGATAAATATGCTTTTTGTCTAACCAATCATCATACTTCTGCAATCTTTCTCCTACTTACCCATCTACTTTTCCTACCATTTTTACTTCACTTTATTAGGGTTGATTTGAGCTAGAAAACCCTTATCAAATATTTTTCTTTTTCTTTACAATAGAAAATTAACTAAATATAACCATATTACATCCAAAGGCTCAGATTAGATAGTTGAGCTCCTTTTATTTACTCTACCTATCTAATTATCTGCCAAGGTTACATTATTTGGCTAGATTTTTATTCTCTACCTATAGACATGAAATTGAAAACATGAAATAGGCAAGTTTATACATTTTGACTATCATGGATTGTGGCAAGGATCCCAAGCTACACACAATCTTTTATTATGCATAAAAATAAATAGGAGTGGCATTTTGGCTTGCTCACTTTCATGGTATTTTCTCTTTTCTTGGGGTTCATATCTTTTTCATATTTTTTGACCCATTTTATTCTTTTTCTCCTTTTATTACTCTTTTAGGACATACCCTCTTTACAATTTTTAATTTTTTGAATATGGAAAACATTTGCAAAAGCAAAGTTATGTACAATATTACAAGGTTTAATCTCAGTCATTCAAAATTATGACTCCTACTAGTATAGGAACCTAACACATATGTTTACGAATGATAAACTATACTGAAGGCCAACTCTATGCCCAAACCTGCAAATAACTCCTTGTAGAAATTGGAAGTGAACTTCACATCCCTTTTTGACATAGTATTCTTTAGAACACCATGCAACCTGACCACATCTCTGATGAATAACTATGCTACATTGCTAGCTGAGAATGTAGACTTCATTGGAATGAAGTGTGCAACCTTTGTTAACCTGTCCACAACAAAAATGATGGATTCATGTTGTCTCACTATCTTCGGCAACCCTCTGATGAATTCCATGGAAATAACCTCCCATTTTCACTCTAGAATTGCAATCAGCTGTAGCATTCCACTTGGGTGTTTACACTCCGCTATCATGCACTGACAATCAAAACATCTCGCCACAAACTCTGCTACATCCCCCTTCAAATTCAGCCAATAGTAAAATCTCTTCACTTTTGTTAGTGTCTTCTGATAATCTATATGACCTGAATATGGTTTTGCATTAAAATCCCTCAAGATCACCTTTGTCAACTCACTATTATCTGGTACATATATCCTATCTTGGACCGGAACAATCCATCCAATGTAAAGCAATAATCCATACCCTGTGCACCTGCACCTATACATATACTGCTACCTATAACTATACCCTATACCTATACCTATTCTAACACCTATACCTATACCTACACTTGTACTACCATCTATACCTTTACTAGTATCTTGCTGCAACTTGTGCATAATCTCCATATACTTGACATCCTACTAACCTACCTATAAGATCGTATCCTATAGATCTATCCCATAGAGCTCAAAGCTTCCAATTGATTTACCTATACCCACTTATTAAGAGCATATGCCACCCTCTTCTCTTTACCTTTGATGTATCTGATCTTGAAATCAAACTCACCGATTGTGGAAAACCATATAGCCTGCCTAGCATTCATATTCAGTTGATAAAACAAATACCTCAACCCAATATGATCATTCATCAATACAAGCCTCCCTAAAAGAAGATAGTGTCTCCACATCTTTAATGCATGTATGATCACTGATAACTAAAGATCATGTGTGGGGTAGTTTCTTTTGTGCTCATGCAGTTTCCGCAACTCATAGCATACCACTTGTCCATCCTGTAGAAGGACTCCATCAGGTCATCTCCTACAAGCATCTGTGCATACTACAAACTCTTTATTTGGATATACAATTTGTAGCATTGGTGCATGTGTCAACAACTACTTAAGCTACTCAAATATACCCTCACACTCCTCTGTCCATTCGAAATTCTTATCTTTCCTCTGCAATGATGTGATAAGATAGGAAGTCAACTAGAAGTTCCTAATGAACCTCCTATAGTAGTCTTCCAACCCCATGAAATATATCACCTCGTTCACACTCTTAGGAGCTACCCACTCCATGACAGCCCTTATCTTTTCTGGATCTACTATAATGACCTCCTTCAAGACAACATGCCCCAAGCAGTGATCTAGGTGGATCTCTAAAAGGTACCAGTGGCATGGTAAGAAGGCTCAAAACTCAAGGTGACATAAACTATATAAACATAACATCAGATCAAAGTGCTTGACATCCTGACTCCAATGGTGTGAATTACATTCACATCTAAGTTCATTTGAAGAAGTTAGAGCAACTCAAAGATCAATTTTGACTTGGATAGGTGGCTCGAGGAGGTGACATGTCAAAATTTTCAGCAAAGGGGGGAAGTGCCAAGTGGCAGGCTTCCATTGGTCCTCCATATCCCTGATAACAAAAGACAGAGGTCTTCAAGTTGAGGAATCGGCTCCCAACACTACCAAGTTGTGATTGTGATATCATAATCACAGATCAGAGGAAAATTAGTAGTTTCAAATTGGCCCCAAGCAAGAAATGTTGCGATGCGATAATTTCATATCACAATTGCAGAGGGAACAATGCTACAAAATTGGCCCTGATAGAGTCAAGTTGCGATGCGATATATCGTAATCGTAGTTCACAAAAGGGGAGTATTCGTATGGAGTACCAACCCCAGTTCCCGCCGATTTCGATTTGCGATGAGACTTCAGACATGATATATTATGAATTATGTTTGATAAGCACGTCAAATTTGTTCTTATTTTAGGGTGCCTACTATAAAGGCTTAGGTTTTTACGTCAATGAAAAACACCAATTGCAATTTGCGATGAGGCTAGTTGCACCGATGGATTATTTCATCGTTTGAGGTTTAATGTAAAAACTGTCCATGCAATGTTTTTCTATGTTTGATAGGGTTGTTACCACATACTATTCAGCGGCTTGAGAATCTCTGCCTAAAACAAACCTGTCATCTAATACTTGTCATCTATTGGGAACTACCCGGGAATTGAGGGGTTAGCCACCAAGTATATATATTAAAAGGTCCGCATAGTAAAGCGGAGGAGACTGGCTAATAGTTCAAAACATTTTATACAGTAGTAACTCGACCTCGCAGCAGGGGTGGGAACCTCGCCTTGAGTAGCAGGGAGGTTCCAAGAGGGTGAAGAAAGCCTGATTATCTGAATTAGTTGTTCGGATAGGCATTTTTGCATGATTTTTTGCCAGGATTTTGATGGTACTGTGTGTTTCTGAGGATGGGCTCTGATTTTTCATCCATCTTCCATCTTGGAGGTGTAATGATTGTAAATGAATTTTTATTGTACTTTTATCTCTTTTATGCCACTTAACGAAAGAAGGCCTCCCCACTATTAAGTAGGTCCCAAAGACGTAGTCCAAATTGGACGAAGTCTGCAATCAAATCTTTGGGTCATGGTTTCTTTCTTATCATGTTAAATCTGCATTATTTTACGTGATTTTAAGTTCCATGGTTAATAAGCCTTGTTTCATGTAATTCTGATGTGTCTATAAGTAAAATATATTGGATCAAGTTTGGTATAAGAGCAGGTATTTATTGATTCGAATTGCATGATTATATGCTAACTTGGAAAAACATGCGAAAGGCAGAAGGAACACTTAATTCCTTTGATCCTGAAGTAGGATGTGCACAACGAAGAAGAAACATGGCATATGAAGAAGGTTGGTGGGAAGAGGAACAAAATTTCTGTAAGGTATTCTACAATATGGAAGAGAATGTGGACAAGCTATTTTTAGAGTATGAGAAGGCACTTGGGCATGAGAAGCAAGATGTTGACGACAATAGATCAGAAAATCATGAAGATGGTGGAGAAGGGCCTCCTCTCTCTCCTTATTCAAGTGATATTTATCATCACTATAATCACAATTCCAAACATACATCTAAGAAACCATTCTTAAAGCTAGATGTAAAGTTTTACCTTCCCATGTACAATGGAGAGTGTAGTGCAGAAAAACTTAATAATTGGATAAGACAGATATATGTCTACTACCAAATTCAGTAGATCAAAGAAGATGAGGTGAGGTTCTAGTTAACATCTCTTCAGCTGAGTGACACTACTCTTGTTCGGTGGGAGATCAAGTTGCAGAAGGGAAGAAAAATGTCTGGTAACCTTCTTTTTTCTTGGTCCAGTTTTATTTCTACATTGAAAGACCAATTTTACCCTTTGGGTTATAAACAAAACGCACTAATGGAATGGAAATATCTAAGGCAAAGTAAAGGCCAAAATTGTAAAGATTCACTAAATAATTTTAGAAACAAGCATTGAATTTGGGCATCTCATTAGATTCACCTGAGACTCTAACTAAGGATGTTGGTGCACTACATAGTTACATAAGACATGCATTGTTATTGTTCGAGCCTACTACGATTGATGTGGCCAATGTAAAGGTGATTCATCTTGAAATATGAGGCAAGAATTGCAGAGATGATCAAGCCAAGAAAATACCATTCAACCCTCAACATGGAAAATTCTAGAAGAAAGGCAAGGGGAAGGCTAAGAAGACCATCGCAACCAAGAAAGAGGATGGAGCAACACCATCTTGAACACATTGCAAGAGAGAAGGTCATGACGAGGACCACTATTAGAAGCTACATCCGGAGTTAAGACCACAGAGATTCAATGGAAAGGGTAAGCAGAAGATAGTGCCAATGACATAGTAGGAACTTGGATTAGATTCTGGAAATGAGACATTGATCACATTCATGGGCACAAAAGGTACTCCTTCTATTAGTAACAATTCCGATTCAATGGCAAGTACTAGTTCTTTGAATGAGCCTATAAGTAATGAATGAAAGAGAATTGAATTATTTGACATTAGGGTTATTATAAAACACATAAAGGTGGAAACTTTGTTCAATTCAGTATCCCAAGAAAACTTAATTTCAGAGTCCTTAGCTAAAAATTTAGGCCTTGAAACTAAGCCTCATCTGAGTCCATAAATGCTTGGTTGGGTAGGTGATAAAGCAAAATTTATAGTAACCAAGAAGTTTAGGGCTAGATTTGTTATTACTTCCAAATTAGTTGATGAAGTAGTGTTAGATGTTGTGCCTTTGGATATATGTGGAATTATCTTGGGAAGTCCATATCTATATGACAGAAAGGTAGTTTTCTTTTGGCATGAAAATAAATACCACCTCATGAAGGATGGAGTAGGATATATAGTCAGAGCACATCATACGAAAGTCAGTGCTATCCTTGCAAGCGCAGGATAGATTAAATGATTGGTTAATTCCAACAAAGGGTGCATGCTCATGGTGGTGAGAGTGAAAGAGGCTGAGACAATTGATGCTTTCAAAGGTTGTGACCCTGATCATAAGAGAGAATTGTTTGAAATTATTTCTGATTATGATGGATTGTTTTAGGAACCGAGAGGATTGCCCAAAAAATGGGAAATCCAACATAAGATCCATTTACAATAGGATTCTCCTTTACCGAATATTGGCATGTACATGATAGCTTCTATCGAGATGGAGGAGATCAAGAAATAGGTGCAGAAGTTGCTAAATCAAGGGGTCATCAGACGAAGTTCTTCTCCATGCAGCTCACCGATCATGTTCGTGCCAAATAAATATGACACATTGATCCAGGTGGATATTGGTGGCCACCCGCTAATTTGACTTGGATCCCCTCTAGTGCTTCATGTAGTTTTTTTCAGTTTCCTTAATTATAGCACAATTTACTATTTTTAGCAGTTTTTCGGGTCCTAAACTTCCGGAGCCATTTCGAGGCCCTAAACGATGTTTTTTGGGAAATATACTGCCAGCGATTTTTCATGTCTAAAAATCATCTTTCCCGTCGTAGTCCTCGGAGAGATCTTTCCAACGGGCTATCATGCGCGTCAAACGGAGATAAGATGACCAATTCGCGACCCCGGGAAGTTGATGTACCAACTTACCCAAAAACGGGGTCCACAATTTGGCGTTTCATCTTCCA